>JAYEVK010000246.1:0-250072 GCA_036346275.1 Otatea glauca
GCTCCGCTGCCTTCCTGCCGTGACGACCCGCAGGTCAAGGCAACATACCGTAACCTCCGGCCGTGGAACGCGCCACGCAAAGACATGCGGTGGCTCGCCCCACCACTGAGCGCCTCTAGCGGCTGGAGCCACATGCCACCGCTCGAGCCGGCTAGGGCCGACGGCTGGGCGGCAGACAACACGAACAGCCCTAGGCCTCGCGGCGCCGGTGACGCCACGCCGCGGGCACGATTACAACGCCCGCGCCACCTCGAGGCGCGAGAAAAGCGACGATGAAGTGGCTCGACCATGGTCGCCGACGTCAACGCCGCAACGACCACAGCCCAAGCCCCGATGGTCCAGACCACGGCCTTCGTCAAGGATCCGCCACGCGATTTCCGCCAGATTCAGGGCACCGACCAACATAGCCAAATACACTGGGGCCACGAACCCCGGTGTCTGGCTGGAAGACTACCCGCTCACGTGCCTAGCGGGAGGAGCCACGGATGATCTCTTCATCATTCAATACCTCCCCATTTACCTTGTGGACTCGGGCCGAGCTCGCTCGAGTACTCCGCCACGAGAACCATCAGAACTCGGGGACTCAAGAATCTCTTCGTTTGTGAACTTCCGTGGCACCTACAAACGCCTGGGAACTCTCGACTTGAAAAGCGCAAACAAGAACTGGGAGACCTCCGATTACATCCGGTGTTTATCCCGTCAATGTAATGAACTCCCCGACATCTCCGACACCGACGTCGTTGGGGCGTTCATTCACGGCACCTCTTGCAAGGCCCTGGTGCACAAGCTGGGTTGCGTCAAACCCAGAACCACCAAGGAGCTCCTCGACATCGCCACCAACCACGCCTCCGGCGAGGAGGCCGTGGGAGCCATCTTCGAGAAGGGGAAGGCCAAGTGAGAGTCCGGTGCTCAGACGGCCTCCCCTTCCGACCGCTCCGACAAACGGAAGCGGCAGGGGAAACAGGTCCGAGAAGGCCACTTGGTCGCGGTGCGACCACCACCCCGCAGCAACAAACCGGCCGTCGCCAGACGACCATTTCGAGAAACTGATGGAGAGTCCGTGTCCGAACCACGGGTTCCCCGTCAGGCATAAGTACTGGGACTGTAAAGTCCTGAAGAGCTTCCTCTCCCTCACTCCCACACCGTCGAAGGGGAAGGGGAAGAAGTGTGACCCGACGCCGTGTGCCGAAGGAAAAAGAGCAGACAATGAGTTCCCTGAACCCGACGGCTGCCTCATGATCTTCGGCGGGCCGGCATGCTACGTCGACAAGCGCCGGCTCAAGCTCGCCTACCGCGAGGTCCACACCGCAACTCCAGCCGTCCCCCACTACCTCCGGTGGTCGGAGTCCCCGATCACCTTTGACCGGACCGACCAACCCGACCACATCCCGCAGCCGGGGAGATACCCACTGGTGGTCGACCCCATCATAGGGAAGAAGCGCCTCACGAAGGTGCTCATGGACGGCGGCAGCGGTCTCAACATCCTGTATGTTGAGACGCTCGACGCCATGGGAATCCCCCGCTCGAGCCTCCGACCGAGCAAGGCGCCATTCCACGGCGTCATCCCGGGCCAGCAGGCTCACCCGCTCGGGTAGGTCGACCTGCCCGTCACCTTCGGAGGACCGAAAAACTTCCGCACCGAATCCCTCACGTTCGAGGTTCTGGATTTTCCCGGCTCCTACCACGCCATCCTGGGGAGACCATGCTACGCCAAGTTCATGGCGGTCCCCAGCTACACCTACCTCAAGCTGAAGATGCCTGGGCCACAAGGAGTGATCACCGTGGCCTCCTCCTTTCAGCTTGCCTAAAACTGTGAGCAAAGCAGTTGCGAGCTGGCATCGGCAGTCATTGCCTCCGTCGAGCTCACGAACCTCCAGAGGAAAACCTCTGAGTCTGCCCCCGACTCCAGCAAATCGGGGTCGGGATCCTTCAAGTCCGCCGAGGATACGAAGGAGGTCGCGGTCGATCCCGAGGATTCGACCAAAACCGTGCGGGTTGGAGCCACGCTCCCCGCTAAATAGGAAAGCGCGCTCGTCGACTTCCTCCGCGCCAACAAGGACGTCTTCGCATGGAAGCCCTCCGACATGCCAGGAATCCCAAGGGAAGTCGCCGAGCACTCCTTGAACGTTCGACTGGGCTCAAGGCCCGTCGCCCAACGCCTGCGCCGCTTCGCCGATGAGAAGCGCCAGATCATAGGGGAGGAGATCGCCAAACTTTTGGCCGCATGGTTTGTAAAAGAGGTGCGCCACCCCGAGTGGCTAGCCAACCCTGTCCTTGTAAAAAAGAAAACCGGGCAATGGAGAATGTGCATTGACTATACGAGCCTGAACAAGACGTGTCCCAAGGACCCGTTCCCTCTGCACCGCATCGACCAAGTCGTTGACTCCACTGCAGGGTGCGAAACCCTGTCATTTCTGGATGCCTACTCAGGCTATCACCAGATAGCGATGAAGGGGTCCGACCAACCCGCAACTTCTTTCATCACCCCTTTCGGCTCCTATTGCTACGTAACGATGCCGTTTGGTCTAAAAAATGCAGGCGCTACATACCAGCGATGTATGCAAACGTGCTTTGATGACCAGATAGGCCGTAACGTCGAAGCATACGTCGATGACATCGTTGTCAAGACTAGGAAGGCCGACGACCTCGTCTCCGACCTCAAAGAAACCTTTGCGAACCTCCGACGGTTTCGTATAAGGCTCAACCCCGAGAAATGTGTTTTCGGGGTCTCTAAGGGGAAGCTGCTCGGCTTCATCGTCTCCGAGCGTGGCATCGAAGCCAACCAAGAAAAGATCACGGCGATCATGAGGATGGGCCCGATCGGCAACCTAAAGGGAGTCCAGAAGCTGACAGGATGCCTTGCAGCCCTAAGCCATTTCGTCTCCCGCCTTGGCGAGCGCGGGATGCCGCTTTATCAGCTGCTTAAGAAGTCCAATCGCTTCAGCTGGACCTAGGAGGCTCAGGAAGCCCTCACTCAACTAAAGGTATTCCTGACCTCACCCCCAGTCCTGGTTGCCCCGGCACCAAGAGAACCATTGCTGCTCTACATCGCCGCTACAACCCAGGTTGTCAGTGCGGCTCTCGTTGTAGAACGAGCGAAAGAAGGCCATGTGCACAAGGTACAACGGCCGGTCTACTTTGTCAGCGAGGTGCTCTCCGAGTCAAAAGCTCGGTACCCGCAAGTGCAAAAACTCCTCTATGCGGTGCTCATCACAAAGAGGAAGTTGGTCCACTACTTCGACCGACACCCCATCTCCGTGGTGACATCATCGCCACTCGGCGAGATCGTCCACAACCGCGACACCTCAGGAAGGATAGCTAAGTGGGCACTCGAGCTCAACGGCCATGAAATATCGTACGTTCCTCGAACGGCGATGAAGTCGCATGCCCTGGCCGACTTCGTCGCCGAGTGGACCAACTCAGCGCCATCGGCCAAGACCCCAAGCATCGGCGATGTACTTGACGGGTCCTACACCAAGAGCGGCGCCGCGCGGAGTAAATCATCGTCTCCCGCGGCAGGAACAAGCTCCAGTACGCCATTCGGCTACTCTTCGATGCGACCAACAATGTCGCCGAGTACGAGGCTCTCGTCAACGGTCTCCGGATCGCTGCCGACCTCGGCGCTCCCCGACTCTACGTCCACAGAGACTCCAAGATCGTCGTCGACCAAGTCATGAAGGCCGTGGAGCCCCGAGACGCCCGTATGGCCATGTACTGTCGGGAAGTACGCAAGCTCGAAGAAAGGTTCAAAGGTTTCGAGCTTCACCATAGCTACAGACGCTACAACAGTGAGGCCGATTACCTAGCCAACCTCGCCTCCAGTAGAGGACCAGTCCCGCCCGGGATCTTTGTCTGTGATCTTCAAAAACCTTCCATCCGACTGGACACGGCGACCGAGCGATCGCCCGACCTATCCGATGCAAGCACTCCGACCGCCCGACCGATCGGGCGTGGGTCGTTCGCTGCCCAACGCGGCGTCTTGGCCGAACCGATCGAGGAAACCCTTCATCGACCGCCTGACCAATGGGTCGCTCCCCGACGACTCGACGGAGGCCCGGCGCCTCGCTCAGCGGGCGAAATCCTTCGTCCTGATCGGAGAAAATCTCTACAAAAGGAGCCCCTCGGGAATCCTCCAGAAGTGCGTCCTGACCGACCAGGGAAAGCAGCTGCTGCTCAACATCCACGACGGTTTTTGTGGTCACCACGCCGCACCGCGGTCGCTGGTAGGGAAAGCCATTCGATAAGGCTTCTACTGGCCAACCGCCGTGGCCGACGCCAAGCACATCGTTCGCACCTGCGAAGGGTGCCAGTTCTTTGCCCGGCAAACACATCTCCCGGTGCAAGCCCTGCAGACGATCCCTATCACATGGCCCTTCGCGGTCTGGGGGCTCGATCTGGTCGGGCCCTTCAAGAAGGCGTCCGGGGGCTTTACCCACCTGCTTGTCGCGGTGGATAAATTCACCAAGTGGATAGAGGCCAAGCCCGTCGCCAGCATCACGTCGATACAGGCGGCCACCTTCTTCCGCGACCTTCTTCCCGAACTCCATCATCACCGATAATGGAACACAGTTCACGGGGAAGGAGTTCCTCGAGTTCTACGACGATTTCAACATCCGCATTGATTGGGCAGCCGTCGCCCATCCGCGGACCAATGGCCAGGTCGAACGGGCGAATGGCATGATCCTCCAAGGGCTCAAGCCACGAATCTTCAGTCGATTGAAGAAATTCGCGGGATGATGGGCGACTGAGCTACCCTCCGTTCTCTGGAGCCTGCGGACCACACCGACCCGAGCGACCGGGTTTACACCGTTCTTCATGGTATTCGGTGCCGAACCTGTCCTGCCAACCGATCTGGAGTACGGCGCCCCGAGACTCCAAGCCTTCAATGAGGCACGGGGGCTCGTCTCACAGCAAGATGCCCTCGATCAGCTCAACGAGGCCCGAGACATTGCCGTTCTACGATCGGCCAAGTACCAGCAAGCACTGCGGTGTTACCACAACCGTCAGGTCCGAGGCCGGTCCTTCAATGTGGGCGACCTGGTCCTGCGCCAGGTTCAGTCCAGCAAAGACAAGCACAAGCTTTCACAACCATGGGAAGGCCCCTTCACCGTCGTAGAGGTCCTCCGGCCCGGCACCTTCCGACTCAAGGACGCGGATGGCAACGTCGTCTCTAACGCATGGAAAATCGAAAAGTTAAGGCGATTCTATCCCTAAAACTCTTCCTTGTCCCTCGTGCCTTTTTTTACCTTCTTGCCGAGTGCCCGATCACGCCGCAGCACCAGGAGGTCGCCAGTCGACGCACTCGCGCAGATCGCTATCGATTGACGCTCACTCGGGTTGGTGACCCGGACAGCCGCAGAGTTCCCCCAAAGCGGTAACCCTCTCAGCCCCAGTGCTATGGCCTACACCCCAGCGGCTATGGTTGGTGGTCTCGCGGAAGAAGGAAGTGCCCTAACGGGGTGCCCGCGGTTAGTCGGGAACACTCCTTTCTCGCGCAAGCGCGGCCAGTTCACGCTCACCCGGGTTGGTGACCCGGCCAGCCGCAGAGTTCCCCTGAGCGGTAACCCTCTCGACCCAAGCGTTACGGCCTACGCCCCAGAGGCTACGGTTGGTAAGTAGTGCTTCGCGGAAGAAGGAAATGCCCACTCGGAGTGACCCTCGGTCGGTCGGGAACACTCCTATCCCGTATGAGTGCTAATGAACGTTTTGCAACCAAGCCCCTTTTCTCTTCGCGTTTCCCTCACAACTATTGACGCCCCGACCTACGCTTGCACAACCCCAGCGGTTTCTAAGAGCTATGGTTGCCGAGTGTTCGTCACAGCAGGAAAACACAAGAGACAAGTCGGGACTTGCGAATCTTTAAGTCTTTTTCATAGTTAAGGCTTTCTACATCATGAAAAAGCAAACATCTAATTCCTCCCTATTTTTCGTGGAGGATGCTCCCCGGCTGAATCCTCTCGGCGATCAGCCGGGCGTGCGGTTCGACTTGAAGCTCGAGCCGGTCGACCTCCTCGTCAGTCCGGTTCCCCTCAATCCCGCTGCTGACGACGGCGAGGTCGATGCCGTCGTAGTAAGAGACGGTGTGGACGAGCGCCGAGGAAGCTCCGAGCACGGCTCCCTCGCTCACCGAGCTCTCAACGTGCTCGGCACTTTCGGGCGGCCAGGCGACGAGCGGTAGGGCGGCGCAGCCCGAACACTCGATCCTGAGCGTCTGGCGGCCGTGCGAGGGTCCCCAACTCTGCGGCCAGGTCGGACCGCTCTCCCTCGGCACCGGCAGCTCCGCCAAGGCCGTGTCCCGCGTCGTGATCGCCGCGTTGAGGGCCTCCACCGCCTCTCTCCGCGCCTCCACGGCGCTGCTAAGGTTTTTCTGCAGCTCTGCAGACCGGGATAGCGTCAGAAGGCGCACCCAACAAAGCCACGATTGCGAAGTTGAATTAGAGAGTTCGGCCACTCACCGGCTGTGGAGCTCGTCAGATCGCGAAGCTCCCCCTCGGTCTTGGCCAGCTTCACCCGAGCGGCGTCACGCTCGGATTGCGCCTGCTCAGCACCCTCCCGGGTCCTATCTCGCTCGTCCCGGAAACGGGCCGCCTCCGACCGCACGGTCCCTTCGGTGGCGATGGCAGCCTCCTTGGCACTGTTCGCTGCCGCCAAAAGGGACTCAAGCTCGGACACCCGTGCCGCCAAGGGCTGGTTCGCCCGGCGCTCAACAAGCAAGACCTGGGCGGCCCGACCCAGCTCCTGGCAGACCTCCTCCGTCGCCCTCTACTCACGGACCAAGGTCTCCTGAGCGTCGCGCAGCTCGGAGCGCAGTCGATCGTGCTCTTCCTCAGCGGCCAACCTCCGGCCGTGCAAATGCCGGAGGAACTGAGATTTCTCCCCCGAACGAACCAGCAAGCGCTGCAATGCACAAGCACCCTGTTAGCCCATGACAAAACCTTCGAAGGCTACAAGGGCCAAGTTTTGCCGACTTACCTCGCCAACCGAGAGGATCTCCTCGATGTCGTGCCCGCGCTGCGGGAATGGTCGAGCACGAGTCGGACCCTCTCGAGCTGGTCGCCTCGGCTACGGCCGCAGCGCCATCGGGAAAGTCTCCCACTCGCTGCGCTCCGCCGAGTCGTCTAGCGTGATGGACGGTCCGCCGGCCTGGCCTTCTCCCGACCAAACCAACGCGAGCAAGGGCGGCGTGAACGTTCGCGCAAGTCGATAAGTCGCCGCGGCTGCGTGCAGGAGCCCTCGGCACCTCCCCCCGCGGCTCCAAGGGGGTTAAACCCGACGCCTGGATCGCTCCTGCCGATGAGCTCCCGGGCGACCACGTTAGCATCGCCCTCGAAAGCTGGACCGCGTGCGCCGGCGGGCTCCCCGGCGGTGGTGGCAAGAGCTCCTCCCAGCCTCCCTCAACCGCAGAAGGAAGCCCTGAATCGCCAAGGATCGACGGGTCGCCCTCGTGCCCTGGCTCGGCCTCTGGCACTGCGACCGACGTCGGCCCCGCCGACGGCTCCAACACCGCCTGCGGAGCCTCGATCCCTATCGAGCTGGCCATGCCCATAGCCTCCCCGGACTGCTCTGGGTACACCGACGGGTTCTCGACCCCCGCCGGCTGCAGGGACGGCGCCGGCCCGCATAGGACCACCGCCGGGCGTGCGGCCGTCGACACGGCCACCCCTATGTACGTACTGCGCACAACAAACAATCAAGGGCTGCTCGGACGACCCTACTACGACAAAGTTGAAAGGGGGAGACACTCACTACGCCGATCGGGTATGCGGCAACCGCGCTCTCTTAGCCGGCCCTCCTCGCGGAGGCGAGTCGGCTCTCCATTTCCCCGAGGACTCCTCCACCGGGGACACCTCCACCGGATCTCCGCCGCTAGCTGGCCCGATGTCGAACCAGCGATACGGGTCAGAGCCGCTGCTCCCGCTGCCGTCACTAGAGGCCGACCCCGCACCGCCTGTCTCGACGGCGGTGGTCTCGGACACCTCCTCACCGCGCGTGGCCCTCGCCGTGTGCTCCTTCTTTTTCCTCCTCTTCTCCTCCCTGCGCTTCTTGCACGCGGATTCGAGCTGAGCGGAGCCACCGCGGGCCGCCGCCCTCAGCGCTTTCTCCCCCGGCAGCAGCGCTCGGGAGACCATCCCGGTAAGCCCGGAGAAGTGAAGAAACAATGGTCAAGGCCGAATGCTGGGAAAAAGAAAGGGGGGAGGAAACAAGAAGAAGTTTGCTCGGATTACCAGGTCCGGGGGTTGAGCTGCCGAGAATGGCTCGGGGTGGACGCCCGCCGCTTTGGAGGCGCTTCCGCCCACTACGGCGGACACCCGGGCCTCAATCTCCGAGGCAGGGAACTCCGGTCCTGCCATCCTCATGGGGTCGGACGTCCCCCCATATCAGAACATGGGGAGCAGCCTATCCATGAGAGGCTGGACGCGCATCTTCATGAAAGTGCGCCGCGGCCGCGATCGGTCGAGCCCGCTCATACGGACCTTGATCCGATCAATGATCTCGGCCATCTTGGCCCTCTCTTTCTTGGCGGCGCCCCAGGTCCACTCGGGCCCTGCCTCAACCAACCGACCGATAAAGACCGGGGCGCTGCTCCCGGTGTTCTGGACATAGAACCACTTGGAGTGCCAGCCCCGGTTCGATGACGGCAGCTTCACGTTGACATAGTCCGACGCACGGCCGCCACGCAGCTGAATCGCCAAGCCGCCTACAGGCGCCGGGGCGTCCGATGGCTTATCCTTCCTCGCCCGCCCGTGAAAGAGATACCACCACAGCACCCAATGCGGCTCGATACCCAAGAACACCTCGCACAGTGTCATGAAAATCGCGATATGGAGGACGTCGTTGGGATTAAGATGCTGCACCTCCGCCTTATAGTGAGCGAGCAGCCCTCGAACGAACGGGTGCAGAGGAAGACCGAACCCGCGCTCGTAAAACGAGGCGGGCACGACGATCTCATCGTCCCCCGGTGAGGGGACGGCGGCCCCCGTCGGCACCCTCCAGCTTGAGACGGTCTGCGGGGGAAGGAACCCTTTCTTCACCAGGCCGAGCGCGGCTGGGCTGGATAGAGCACTCCGGCCACGACATTTTCGAAGAAGAGCAGCCAAAAGGTGATGAAGGGGAAAGGTGGAGTTTTCTCCTCTCTGGTTTCTGCTCTCTCCTTTTTTCTGTCTCAGGCGAAGGAAGGAGAATGAAGGAAAGCAAAGACAAGCAATCATCCTAACACCCCCCACGCCGAATTTATAAAGTCCGAGCAGGCACCAGCCGAACCAGCACCAGCCGAACAGACACCACCTTGAGCGAATCGTCGCGCTTCCCGTCCCTCCGGCTGCTGCGCCGAGCAAAATGGTAACCCCACGGTTTCCAATTCCCCTCTACGCATTTAAGTCTGATAAGACTGCAGGAGGCGCAAAGACACCGTTTCGAGCAGCGCACCCCGTGACCTTTCGGTCTCTGCCTTCGGGCCGGGTCGGCTGCTTCGAGGCGCGTGCGAGAGGCCCGCTGGGCCGTTGTGGCCTCAAAGCGGCAAAAGAGCCCGAAAGCTCGTGCCCAAGGCCCAGCCTAAAGCTGCGGGTTCTGAAGGCCAGACCCACCAATTGGGCCGAGCCACCCAGTGAAATTTTGAGCAAGGCGAGTCAAGCGAGCTCGGTGAGCCTCGGTTGGGTTGGCTGATGACCCAATCGCCTTGACTCGTGTCCGAGACCATACTTCACGCTCTCCCATGGAGCCCATCGATGGGTTACAGCCAGCTGTGCTCTGGGTCGGCGAACGACCCAGAGTTCGATACGGGATTGACTAAAGAAAGGTTTCTCATGGGCCACCCCCAGTGGGCCGGACACCCTACGCTGGGACCGTCCGCTTGGAAGGGTCCCCCTTGGGAGGGACCTCCAAGGACCCACTCGGATCACCCGTTATTAGCTCCACGAGCACAGCGTTCAAACCAACGCGGGTAAACGCGCGTTCGCTCACCCCCTCCAGGTCCCACACCTGCGGACGGGGCGTATACGTGGGACAGACAGTGTCCACTCCTCTCGCAGCTACCCTCGCCAGACGAGGACTCGGGATGGACACCCACCGTCCAGCTATGACGTAAAATGAGCAAACGTCCAGCTACGACGTGAAACGAGCATGCGGACACCAGAACCTCCCGAGAGGCATCTGGTCGTCCCGGCCGACCAAGGCCCCGTCCAGCTATGACGAAAAACGAGCAAACGTCCAGCTACGACATGAAACGAGCACGCGGACACCAGAACCTCCCGAGAGGCATCTGGTCGTCCCGGTCGACCAAGACCCCGTCCAGCTATGACGTAAAACGAGCAAACGTGCAGCTACGACGTGAAACGAGCACGCGGACACGGAACCTCGAGAGGCATCACGGTCGTCGGCGACCAAGGCCCCATCCAGCTATGACGAAAAACGAGCAAACGTCCAGCTACGACGTGAAACGAGCACGCGGACACCAGAACCTCCCGAGAGGCATCTGGTCGTCCCGGCCGACCAAGGCCCCGTCCAGCTAGGACGTAAAATGAGCAAACATCCAGCTACGATGTGAAACGAGCACGCGGACACCAGAACCTCCCGAGAGGCATGTGGTCGTCCCGGCCGACCAAGGCCCCGTCCAGCTACGACGTAAAACGAGCAAACGTCCAGCTACAACGTGAAACGAGCACGCGGACACCAAAACCTCCCGAGAGGCATCTGGTCATCCCGGCCGACCAAGGCCCCATCCAGCTATGACGTAAAATGAGCAAACGTCCAACTACGACGTGAAACGAGCATGCGGACACCAGAACCTCCCGAGAGGCATCTGGTCGTCCCGGCTGACCAAGGCCCCGTCCAGCTATGACGTTAAACGAGCACTCGGACACCACAACCTCCCGAGAGGCATCTGGTCGTCCGCGCCGACTAAGGCCGTGTCTAGCTACGACGTTAAACGAGCACTCGGACACCGGAACCTCCCGAGAGGCATCTGATTGCCCGCGCCGACCAAGGCATTTGGATATCCGTACTTAAGAGAAGAACGGCCACGCATCGACCGCTAACCCTCGGGGGCACGAGTGGTCTGAGAAAGCGTCTAAAGCAAAGCCATCACACAAATGCATCAATCACAAAGGAAAGGGAGATTTCATTATAAGCCGACAGGCTCGAACATTACACAGTGCTACATAAGATGGCCGACAGGCTCAAACACTACGCAATGCTACGGATATGGTGGAGCTATTTCAGCACCAAGTATAATGTATCACGAATTTCTGATTGCGTCAGTGCAGCCGCACTGACGGCTACCGGCGTGCACGCGCCATCGCCTCCAAGAGGGCGCTCTTCACCGCGAAGAGTTTAGGAACAACCTCAAGCAGCGCGTCGACGGCAGCGGTGTCACGGGCCACGGCCTCCTCCTCTTCCGTGAGCTCGGCCATTGCCTGGTCGTGCTCAGCCTAGAGCTCGGCCAAAGGATCTTCCTCCTCTACTTCATCATCGTCACCAAAGCTAAAGACCAGCGGGTGCGTCGAAGCCATTAAAGAATCGCAAAGGAAGGTTCTGAGCTGGGGTAACCATTCAAGCGAGCGGTGGTACCCTTATATACCCATAAGAAGGAAGATCAAGCGACTACAAATAAATGTCGGGCGCAGGAGAACGAAGCGCCCTTCGCCAAATCCCGAAGAGGTCGAGAAGACGAATGGTCAAGACACGCAAAACCATGCGCGATACGCACAACTAAGCTCAACCCCCGACCGTATCTAACGAACTCGCTCGGGGGTTCGGAGGCTACTGACGAGTATTCATACAATGGGTACCCCAGTGGCCCGGAGTAACGAACGGGTTGTCCCAAGCCCGGCTCTGACCAAAGGCCTCGCGGGACCACGAAGGACGCCCGACCCCGACCTAACGAGCTACCCCGGGCTGGTCCCCGACCTAACAGCTGCTCCAGGCTCGACCCCGACCAAGTGGGACGTCCGACCCCCGCCGCAGGTCGGACTCCCCGAGCTCCGACCAAACTAAGGCAATCTCCACCAAGGGCCAAGTATTGGGCCTCCATAGGCCATTAGCCACGTGCCCTACGGTCACGACCGCTAGAAGTGACTATGCGAGGGCGGTGGCTCCTTCCCAAGGAAGTACGAAGGTTGCCAAAGTCAAGACTCCAGTCTCATCGTCCATCCGCGACAGTATGGAGGTACGCTCCCTCCCGAGGTAGCATCAGCGCCCCGCATCATGGCGTCAGCACTGACAGGCTTGCAGAGAGTTGGTGCGCTATTTCCCGGTGAAATGGCCAACTGCTCTAAGCGATGAGTCCACCAACCCGGCATGGGCGAAGCAAACGGCGACCAATCGCCAGGACAAAGGACCGAGGGTCAGAGCTCCTAGCATAGATCTCTTTATCCTTCTCTCTCCCAACTTTCCATGTACCCTGCCCCCTCCGACTATATAAAGGGAGGCAGGGTCTTCAGGGAGGGGAAGAGGCTCTCCCTCGTACTCTTCTCACGCTTGTAAACATTGTGCAGCCATCTGCACCCAAGGCAATACAACCCCATCACACGAACTAGAGTAGGGACATTCCGCCCGAACCAGTATACATCTTTGGACTCTTGAGTCTAACCATTCAAGGAGAGGGAGCGTGCGGCCCCTTAGACTTATAAATTTACTTGCCGGTGCACGGAACGCCGACAAATCATATTTAAGAAGGTATGTAAATAAGGAAGTTACAAATCATACCAGACGTTCATAACTCGTAGCTCATCACGCATTATGTACAACGTTGCCATTAGTTGTGTTTAGTAGTGGATCAAAATTCTCGACGTAAGCAAAAGCCTGTAAGCAACGAAAGTGAATGAGTTCATTATTAAGTAGTATTTACAACGATGGTTGCATTAAATGAAAAATAAAAAGTTCTAGTACCATGGATAGTGACTAAGAAGGGAGAGATGAATTAGGAGCTCAAATTCCCTACAATCCTCACTTTAAACTCAGGAACTAGCTATTGAGAAGCTAGGGAGATATGAAGAACAAATGCAGCAATCTCATAGCCTGTAGGTCCAATGACCCAGGTGGATGGCCCTCCTAGAAAGGTGAAAGGCCAGAAGCTTATCTATGGCTAGATAGCTAGGTGTGTGGGTGTGCACCTAGCTTACCAGTGTTCAAGTCCCAAACTTGGTGTCCAATGATTTTAAAAGTATACACATACATTCGTATTCAGCGGAGCACTTATGCACCCCTCAGGCCTATATCCCTATATTATTAATCGATTGCAATATAACCACCAAATCAGGGTCTAGTTTGACTATTTTGTGCAAACATGATGGGATTTTCTCAATCATCTATTCAATTATATATAGGTTGTATGGGTTAAAAAGATGGCCTGCTTGCAAGGTGCTTCTACAATTTTTCTTCAGATAACAGATGTGTAAAGAGTGTAGTTAAACATCTAGGCCCCCAAATTGGTGGTATGTGTTTTAGCCATTAATGACTCCTAAATCATCAGGACTAACATGTTTGTCAGGTTTGCGAAGTGGCTAGGAATCGATGGCGGCATGGATTGGTTCTTGGGCATGTGTGTTGACTCCCCAAGTGTTCAAGTTATGGCAAAGCATGGAGTTCAAAGAAGATTAAGAACCTTAAGACTATAAATGATCCAAGGAGTTAGGATTTGGTCATTGTAGTGGTATATTTTATTTTTGGTTTGGCTGTACTATTAATAGGGTCAAAGGCTAGTAGCTTGAGTTTGATTAAGTTGGGTAACTAGGTGTGATGCACACTAGGTTGGTCTTGCTCAGTTTTGATCAAATGATGCCAAGGATCAAGTCATGCCTGTGGCGACCTTAAAAACAGACAAATTTGAGCTAATTTAGAAAAAAATTGTGTTGAGGCGGATTATTGTAGTCACATGGACCATAGAGACAAAGCAATTGTCTAGAGATGTGTTTTCTGGAACAATTTGATTTTCAATAAAGTCGAATGATCAGGTCGACTTAGAGCATGGGTCAGAGCATTTATGAAGAAATGGCCTAGAGAAAGGGTCGAGTCCCGAAGGTGGAGTTTGCGTTGAGCCGGATGATCCAAATCAAGTCAGATCATTAACTTGAGCTAAAAGTGAGGCAACTGATTTTAGTCAACTGGGAGCATTGACCTAGCCGGACCATGTTTCTAGAGGCATATTTTCTAGGGATTGTACAGTCTAGATGATATGCATCAAGATGGATGATTTGGACCAATTAGATTATCTGGGTCAAGTCAGATGGTTTGGGTCTGTGCAATGGACATTTTTTACCATTGGATTGTGCCAAGTCGGATGATCCAGATCATGTTGATTTTTTTAGAAATATGTGTCTAATATCTAGTTTTCTTACGGAGTTCTATATATTCAAGTGTAGGCATTCAAGGAAGTTCACTTACCCCAAGAAGGGTGGCTAACATAGAGGGGGAGTTCAAGAGCAGTCATGATTGCTAGGTTCAAGTGATATCTTTAGGCTTATTACTCTTAAAAATGGGTGTTTCTTACACAACTTGGAGGTGTGCTCTCGGTGACCTTTCAAGGAGGAGCTTGTTAAAAGCACCAGAAAGATTGTGAAGGTTTGTAACCCACCTATCCATAGTGGAGATAGGCCACCTCAAGTGGAATGCTTGAATCCTTGCACGGATTTAAACAGGAGTGAAACTCCTACGAGAATGATCCAACAAGGATTAATATGGGAGATCACCAAATCTCCGAGATCTCACTAAAAAAATTCAGTTGTCTCTATCTCTTTATGTTTCTACATTTACTTTCTTGCCTTTATATTCCTAGATCTCTAGATTTGTTTATGTTTCATCGTAGGTTGCAAAACTTCACTACAATATAATAGGAATTGTTTGATCACTGTAGTGATCCATAGTCACCCTAGGTTAGGTTAGAGAATAGGCTTTTCATTTACTTAATCGTAAAAACTAGTTTTCAATGAAAATTTAAAAAGATTTCCAATTCACCCATTCTCTCTTGGGCATCTGATCAACTTCATAGGACAACTTTAATTTGCCTGGAGTTTTGGAAAAGTTGAGGACATCAAATGGTGATTCAACAACCTAACATTTATACAAAATGAGCTAAATGTGTGCTTTGTTACGGATAAAAAATTTCATATTACTCCATCACGTAGAATCAAAATCGTCAGGATCGCCATGCTTGACCCACGCCCTTGGCTCTACCGTGTTGTGCCTCTGTGCCCTTAGCTCTGTCGCACGCAGCTTTGTTAAGTTTTAAGGAGGTGGAATTTATTTGTTGGTAGATTGCATTATTTGCTTTTATTAGGGTGGTGGAAGGGGTAGTTGGAAGGGGCGAGTACCACCCTAACTGTGAGCAGGGTTTAAAAAACCATCGAAAACCGCTCGGTTTTCGTGAAAACCGCCGTACCGAGCCGGTTCGGTAATTAAAACCGTTCGGAAAACCGGCTAGATGAACAGTACATTTAAAAAATTTGATGAAATTTAGCAAAAATTGTCAAAAAAATTTCAATTTTTTTGTGCATTCCTGAGGTAATTCTAATGATTCTACAAAATTTTTAGATTATTATCAGATATGTACATTTTTTAAAAATTCTGACAGTGATACTGTCACAATATATGCTCTTCAGTTTTTTAATTTCTAGGGGCACAAAATGAAGTCTAATATTTCTTAAACTTTTTTGTGTTGTTATAACGTCATTAAAATGATTATGTAAAATTTTGAGATGATGTTCAAATATGTGTATTTTAAAAAAATTCTGAAAGTGCTATTATCATTATATATGCTCTTCTATTTTTGATTTTATATGGGAAATAAATGAAGTCTAATATTTCTAAAAATTTTAATACATGATCCTTTGGAACTATTTATATTTTCATTAAAATTTTAGAATATAATAAATCATTTTACTATTTATAAAAATCTGACAGTGTATTTGTTTCTTTTCATTAATTTCTGTTTTAGATTTTTTAGAAGAAATAAATGATTTAAAAAATTGTAAAAATTTCTCTTAGGTGTTTTATAGATTAATTGGGATTTTTTTGTACATTTTTAAGTTTTTGTTTGCAATTTTTTCAATTTTTTCTTATATTTTCACCATTTTTCCTTCTGTCATCGGTTTTCGATGTTCCGTTCATGTAGGTCGAACATGTCATTTTTGCGACAATGGAAGAGTGACGAAGCTATGCTTATGCCTACTTACAACTTCTAATTCTCTAAAATATAGCAAAGGTCATGTCGATTTTTTTTCAAATTTAGGAGAGATCATTCTGGAATTTTTTCACGTTTTCACATACCTTATTTATATATTTATTACATTTTTACTCAATTTTAACCTTCCCTGTATTTCTACAAATTTTACAATATTTTTTTTGCATTTTTTCCCAATTTTTTTCGATTTTTCCCCAATTTTCCAACCTCGGGCGATTTTTGCGGTTTTCTCCAAAAACCACTCGGTTTTTCGTGAAAACCGAGCGTTTTTTCGTCAAAAACCGCGGTTTTCGCGATCTCGTTTGACCAAATTTCAAAATTTTCAAATTTGCAAACCGTTCGGTTTTTCACGGTTTCGGCGGTTTCTTCATGAAAGCCGTCTGCGTCGACTCCGTGAAAACCGCTGGCGAAACGGTTTTGTGAACCCTGACTGCGAGTACAACCACCACTTCCTTCTTCTTTTGAAGTAGCATATAATTGATGTGACAAGTAATTTTGTTTGTATTTCTCGCTCTAAATACACTGGTAGTACCTATAGGAGCTGTGTCATGATTGCAGAGTTTGGGTTCGTCACAGATATATAGCGAATTTTTTTTAAATAATACTATTTTTATTCTATTTTACAAAAATAATATGCCAAAAAAAATTGCAAAACTACCCACTTGTCGCCATTTCAAAAGGCGACAGAAAGTCTGTCGCCATTTCAAATGGCGACGAACAGCCTATCGCCGTTTCAGATAGGGACAGACTCTCTGTCGCCGTTTGAAATGGCGACAGACAGCGCTTATATAAACCCGCGCGTGGCCTGCCCCCCACCCCACTCGAGCCAGCGCGCACAGAAAAAAAACAGCAGAGAAGAAGAGAGGAGAAGGAGAAGGAGAAGGAGAAGGAGGAGGAGGAGGAGGAGGAGAAAGGGAGAGAAGGAGAAGGAGAAGGAGAAGGAGAAAGGGAGAGAAAGAGAAGGAGATCTGCATTTCGTCAGGTACTAAATTTTTTTTAAGTATTTAAATGTTAAATATGTAATATAGTAATCAGATTAAATAGAGTAATAATAGTTATTTAGCTAGATGACTTAGTTAGGAATGAGTACCTGATGCAAGTTGTTTAGCTAGTTGACTTAGTTAGGAATTTATAATTATTTCGGTAAGAATAGATGTTTAGTTAGATGAATTAGTCAGGAATTTATAGTTATGTCTGATGCAGACGGATGTTTAGTTATGCGACTTAGTTAGTAATTAATTTTCGATGTAGGGATGACCTAGAGGTAGGGATGAAAATTTTGATTGTAATAATAGTTTTTTGATTAGAGATTCTGGATAAATTTTCGACAAACTGGGAAATGTAGAATCCAAATTCGGTTATTTGTGTACTGAGAATTCGGAGATGTCATGTAGAGTTGGCTGGCTAAAATTGTCAGGACCGAAAAATAACTCAATCTGTAGTGGTTCCTGACACATTAGTTTAGTTATGTTCTCATAGAAATTTGAAATGATTACAGAATCTGAAGAATTTGTAAGAATTGAAATGTTGCAACTGTACTGATTAAACGCTGGCTGGCAAGTATGGGCCAAAAGAAGAATGAATTAAACTACGTTCTTAGAATTCAAATTTGTGATCATTATTAGTCGTACAATGTAGCGTTAAATTGTGCAAATGTTAAGAATTCGATGAATTTGCATGACAGGTATGGATGATAGAGTGCAATTTAAAATATATTATGGAGAAGGAGTTCCACACATGGGTGTTGAAGGGGTAGATCTAAGTCATTTCGCAATTGTATAGGCTAGCCTGTCACTCGCAGGGGAGCGTTCATGGGCTACGGTTATGAGATGGTTGTACCACATGTTCTCTTTGGACCGTGAATTGCATGATCTGAAGTTACACAGAGTAGTTTGCCGGAGAATAGATTGCACGTACTGGGAGTTAATGGAAATGAGAGGGCGAAATCTTGGAGTTAAATGCGTAAGAATTGCAATTGAGAAAGGATGGCCATTAGTGTTATTGGCACAAGCATTTGAGAAAGTCAATACCAGGCATGCGACGCAGCAAGAGGTTGTTGATGAAGAACCAGAGGAAGTTGGGGAGAGTAGTAGAAGTAGAGAAGGCTTAGTAGAGTAGGATGCAGGTTCGGGTCAGTACGAAGTGCAAGGTGAGAGAGCTAATGTTGCAACAGGAGAGGTTCAAGAAGCAATGGGCATGGCAGACGAGGGCGAAAACATTGAGTCAGTGGTCGAAGCGATGGACACAGATAATGAGGACTATGAGGCTTTAAGTAATGATGAAGCCGCTGAAGATGTATTCCCTGCAGAGTGGGATGAGTATCCGTTCGACAGGCTAGTGGTGAACGATGACGAACAGTTCCCTTCGCTTTATGATCAGAATGAGGTGAGACAAGATGCAATTTACAAGAATAAGAGTGAGGTTCAAGAAGCAGTAATAGCATGGTCAGTGTCGTTGCGCAGAACCTTCAAGGTTGTAAACTCCGATCAACGGGTGTATGATGTAAGATGCCAGACGGAGGGTTGCCCGTGGTGCGTCCATGCGTACCAGCCTAAATGGGACACCATTTGGAAGTGTTCTATAGTCGCTCCACATACATGTGTACTAACGGAGTCTGCGCAGTCACATCGGAACATATCATCAGGCTTTATTGCCAATGCAATGTACGGAGAGATTGTAGGCAACCTAGATTTAGAGCCACAGGCCATCGTACTCGCAATACAACAGAGGTTCCAGTATACAATAAGCTACGCGAAGGCATGGAGAGCAAAGCAGAAAGCATTGGAAACACGGTTCTAAGACGCACGAAGACTCCTACGAACTTGCGAGTTTGCTTGGTGATAAGGGCGAAATCACGGAACTTATGTGGACATTTGTGAGCATCCTTCGCAGCGCTTCTCTGGGAAGATGGTTTTGAAGTGAGCATTCTTCGCTTTAGGTCCATGCATCAATGCGTTTAGGTATTGTCGTCCTTTGTTATGTGTGGATGGGACATTTTTGACTGGTAAATACAAAGGGCAGATATTGACTGCCATAGGAGTGGATGGCAATAATCAAGTTCTCCCCGTAGCGCTCACATTCGTGGAGGGTGAAAACACAGATAGCTGGCATTGGTTCCTACGAAATGTCAAAGCCGGTGTCGTTCATCAGCGGCCTGGAGTGTGTATCATACACGATCGGCATTCCGGGCTTTTGAGGGCAATTATTCAGTTGCAGCAAGGTGTGGATGATACTCATCCATGGCCTGATTTGTGTAGTAGGTGGTGCAAGCGTCATATGGGTGCCAACTTCTACAAGCAGTTCAGGAACAAGGAGCTAACAAAGCTTTTCAAGAGGCTCTGCGACCAGAACCAGCAGAGAAAGTTTGATGTACTCTGGAAGAAATTGGATGAGCTGACATCGAGGCACACAGCTGAGGCAACGAAGAGGGCAGCCCCAGCCTTAGGGGAGGCCCCAGTCGCGCTGGAGGAGTTACCCACTGACCCTCCCCACCTGGTTCGAAGGAATGGGAGGGCTCTGAAACGCTTCTCCGAATGGATAGAGCATGAGCCTAGGGAGAAATGGGCTCTGCTTTACGACACCGATGGTGCGAGGTATGGGGTCATGACAACAAACCTTGCGGAGGTTTACAACTGGGTGATGGGAGGGTTGAGACCCCTTCCCTTGGTTGGTATTGCTGAGGGTGTTCTTCGTGGCATCACAAAGTACTTCGTTGATCGCCATGCAAGGGCGATTACGCGCATGAACGATCCTGCTATGAAGTACTCAGAGATAATTTCTGCATACATGGAGGACAAAGGCAAGAAGGGGGAGATGCACGCAGCAACGAAGATGGGTTCGAGGGAGCTCCATTTCGAGGTGATGTGCAAGGAGAAAGCCGGTCGTGGGACGAACCGGCGGAAAGTTGCTCACGAATGCATCATACACAGGCAAACTTGTGTTTGCACCTGCAATAAGCCTCGTCTATTACACAGGCCATGCTCCCATGTTATGGCTGCCTGCTCGATGATTCATATGGATCCAGGTATATTCATGTCTCAATTCTTTAGTAAAGAAGTTGTGGCTGCAACTTGGAGCGCGAAAATGTACGGTTTTCGAGTGGTGGGTTTATTCACGGAGCACAAAAGCTAGGAGGATACACGTTGGGTCCCAGACATGAGCAAGCTGAAGGGAGTAGGAAGAAGGCAATCTAGGCGTATAAGGAATGATATGGACGCCGCTGAAAGTGGCCGCCGCGTAAAGAAATGTTCTGCTTGCAAGGAGACAGGGCACTCTTTCAAGAGTTGCCCGAAGATTCAGAAGCCGTGAAGTGTTATATGTTCTTTCCGTACTGAACTATGGTTTACTTCGATGCACTAGAATTTCATTTGCTTGTATCGAATTCGTACGTGTGGTCAAAATATGTAATATGAATGTTATTGTACTTGATTAAATGAGAGTGTAGTATGTTGTATTCATTTTGTATCTTTTTAACGCTTTGCACATAGATGAACATTTTTACTTCCATGTGTTACGTGTGCTCTAAATTACGACAGTACTTGTTCCATTCATATTCTATTTTTATTTGTTGTATTTATTTTGCACCTTTTTTACACCTTATGTAACATAAACATTTTTATTTGCAGGCATGGCAGGCGGACAGTTGTATGAGTTGCTTGACCCGTCGGTCGACGCGACTCACCGGCCGTTAGCGGCGTTGCCCCGCAGTGGGGGAGGCGTTGGAGCTTGGGGCCCTGTGCTTGCGCACCCCCATGAGGGCGTGGCGTCTCGATCCGCGATGTATCCCGAGGTTAGTTCAATTTCATCGCAGTGTTGTACTCATGTCCCCTTCGACACCACAATAATACTTCTCACATTCTTTTGCGAGGTTAAGGGCGGTGGCCTACTACATTGCCCGTATGGTCGGCGACCACCGCGGATGCGCAGGACCGACGAGTGCCTCTAGGCGGTTCCCTTACGACGAGAGCTTCTTGTTGCTCTAGTGGACCGGTGGCGGCCTGAGACCCACACTTTTCACCTGCCGTGTGGTGAGAAGGCGCCGACACTAGAGGACATCAGTTACCTCCTGGGCCTGCCCTGCTCAGGGGATGCGGTGGTTCCTGCAGATGTTGACCCAGAGTGGCAGGCAGATATCCTCTGCCGGTTCCAGGGGGTGCTACCCCACCCACAGTACACGACTTTCGCAGTTGCGTACGGTCCGACGCAGCGGTGGCTTGTGCAGTTCTACGTAAGTGCGATTTTTCCTTGTCGTACCTGATTTAACTCACCGTGTGTGATTTTCATTGCATTTAACAACCTAACCATTACTTTTTGCAGCCTGAGAGGATGCTGGCGGGCCGGGAGCGGCCGTCGCCCGGACTTGAGGCGTACCTTCTGTGGCTCTTCGAGTGGATCTTGTTCTGCTCGTCGCACGGGGACACTGTCGACAAGCACATGATCTAGTTTTTGAGGACGATCATCGACGCCGACTTGGAGGAGATCCCGTAGCTGGCTTGGGGACCTGCGGTACTTGTCGCGACGTACCGTGCATTGTGCGACGGGTGTCGTCGCGTGTCCGACTCGTCCACTCTCGCCGGCTGCCCTTTGCTACTGCAGCTGTGGTCGTTCGAGAGGTTCCAGATCGGACGACCACTAATAGACTGTCGACTTACACCGCGAATTTCTGAGGTTCCTGGGGGCGAGGTTGATCGTCCGACGATGGGGACATTGTGGTGTCGCCGACCGGTCAGTATTACCTATCGTAGCCGTATGTTGTTTTTTTAATTCTCCACGTGTTGTACTAACGTTCATCGCTGGTGTTTTTTTTGCAGCCGCGGTTCACCCCAGTTACGATGCACGCTTCGTACCCTCAGTACGTAGCGATGTTGGACCAGCTCACGGACGACCGCGTCATATGGTGCCCCTACGCTCCTGAGCTTGTCGAGCACATCACGCAGCAGCACTGTCATTGCGCTGCATCGACGCGGCGGCGTCTTGGTTGACACGACGTCACTTGGTGTTCGACGTGTTCGTCGAGCCGTACACCGCCCACCGCGTCTTGAGGCAGTTTGGTCTACGGCAGGCGTTCCCAGTACCCACAGGCGTCGTCGTTCCAGCAGCCGTGTACTCGTTCGTATTTCTACATTTTTCCCTTCTGTTAGTACTTACGATATCGGTGGCTTGCGAATTAATGTTGTGCTTTCTTGTTTTGCAGGTACACACGCAAAGGCTTCGTCGACACGCAGAGCTGGGCAGCACCATGGTACCTCATGCGCGATGAGCGCCGCTCTTGCGGATGTGATCGGCGAGGCGCCCCTCGACCACGGCACGTACGACGCATATATCGAGTGGTACAGCACGCGCACCCGCGTTCGAGTTGTGCGTGTCGTGGAGTCACCTCCCAGGCACGATCCGACCACTTCCGACACGTACCCCACCCAGCCAGACTATGCTTTCCACCGCGCGGTTCGTACTCCTTCCATTTGTCATTCAATGTAACGTCTTGAAAATTATGCCAACTAACTAGCCTCTTTTCGTTTTCGCAGAGTGACCTAGCCAGGGAGGCACACGAGGCGACGTCGGCGTTGATACAGGTGGTCGATGCCACCCATACGATTGGGGTCACAACGGACGACCTTCGAGGGGCGCTGCGCCATATTCAGGACTTGACTTACCGTGTCGTACACCTGACGTCGTGTAGGCGGCCCGAGGCACGACGTGGTACGAATCCCCCTCGTTAAATGCAACAGGTCGACACGAGCAAACCACGAACGCCTCGCCCGGACACGCCTAGGGCTCCGGTGTACCGGACCCGGCGTGCATCCCGATGACCGCAGGTACATCAGGTGGTCTCTTTTTTCATATATTTTGTTGTTCACATAACGTGTCGTTCTAACTTGAAAATCTTGTCAACAGCGGCCGATCCTGCCCCTAACTAGAGTGCGAGCACCTCGGGGGACTACGGTACTTTCCAGGACAAGGACTTCGACTTTCTCGTGGACCCTTATCAGCAGTCCGCGGGTGTGGTACTTGGTTCGTCGCAGCTCGCATCGGCCCCCGGCCCTTCTCAGCCGACACAGGACGCCTTCGCTACTCCACCAGCCCCGGTCCGGCCTCCTAGGAGTACTCGTGGACAGGCCCCTGACCAGCTCACATATCCGTCTGGACATGTGCAGCGTCGTAGGAGGCCTGGGACCACACGAGGTGTTGCACCGCGCAGGGGCCCTAGCTAGTTTGTTTCTTTTACACATGATGTACCGTAAACAATCTCGTCTTTTACTTCCTTAGCTCATGTAATATCACATATGTTAGTTTTATTTATGAAGTTTTGTGCTATATATAATCTTTTACTTCCGTGGCGCTATTTGTAAATATGCTACCAGTACCTTTGTCACGTCGATAGGACAGCACACACGTAGCTACTTTGTCAGTGCGATGCGACAGCACGCTGCTGGCAGCTATCCCAGCTAGCTGTTTCCTTTCATATATTTTGTACTGAACACAAAATGATGCTTTATTTCCTCATATTACGTCAAATTCAGCTATAGAATTTTGTTTACATAAGTTATGTTTTATTACGGTATGATCACTATAGCTTTTCATGGATTCCGTAAAATAACAGGTTTACATGATAAATTATGGAGTAATAGCCCTGAAACACCCTTCGACATATATATGACCTTGTAGCAGCTTTCCACGCGCGATTAGACAACTCACGGGCGCAATGCTTTCAACCTTTTCAGGCTGATTTGACCACATGCTGACAGACCTCTCTTTGTTCGCACAGTGCTTTGTCACATATGCGAGCCTGATTCAAAGTGACCACTCACTGCCTACTTTTGTTCGTGATGATAGGTCGTGTGGCTTTTCTCAGATGGTGACAAGTCGTGCAGTGTGGAATATAAGAACCCGGGTACCCTCATAACAAGCCCAAGAGGGAGGCCTAGAAGATACTCCCCGCGTCAGGCCCCGCTGCCGTGCGCAAAGGGACATATCCTAAAGGAAGTTGAACTTATATTTAGATATGATAGATACGGTTGTAATCCGAGTCGTTAATAGGGTAGATAAAGATGTAAACTCTATCCTATTAACTGACTAGAATCTTGTAACCGATCGTAATCTCCAAACCGATCAGGACTCTGTAAGCCACCCCACCCCCGCTATATAAGGGAGAGGGCGGGCAACAACATAGGGATCCGATCATCCAAGCATAGAGCAATCAAGCCATAGAGCATAGAACACCTCATATCGCCCAGAGCATATTGCGCTTTGAGCAACCCCTGATCCAAGAGATCCATATAATCCCAAAGACACAGATTAGGGTATTACCTCCATCGAGGGCACGAACTGTCTAAACCCCTCGTCTTGTGTGACCTTCGAGTTTGAGATCGAGCGCCTACCCCATAAATTCATTGTCGACTACAAAAGTCGACATGCAGCCTTTCGCAGAAGGTGACAGGTGGTGCAGCTTTGATGATGGGTGACATGTCATGCAGCTTTTCACAGAGGATGCCAGGACGTCAAACTGGACAAGTGTTGTAGTCGTGCGGAGTAACCACTCACCTCCACTATAAAACCGGCCTAGGGTTACACATCCAACACCACCAAACAAGCAATACACGCCATCTGAATCTACACAAATTAGGGCACGATGTCGTTCTACCGTCGCCTTCTCGAGAAGCGAAGTCATCCGCCCGAATACCGGATACGATGGCGTGCATGCCCGATTCTGCGGAGTTGCGGACCCAAATCGATCGCAACCTTCCGGCGAAGATGATGCAATCTACCCACGGAGAGACGGCCGCCCGCGCTCACTACTGTTGTGCCCGCCCCTACCAGGTAAACCTACTTGTATCCATAAAATACAGGCAAACAGTACCATTTCATGCATCGTTCTTTCTTTTCTCAGCACAAGGACCGGTGTTGCTTCTTCCAATGGATCGGCGGCCGGAGCAGCGTGACTACGAATTTGTCTACAACTGCCACGATGCCGAACCCGCTTCGCCCGAGAACTTCAACCGGTGGGAGAGGCCGCCAGGATACGTCCCCATTCTAGAGCGACCAGAGTTCAGGGCCGGTGGGCAAGAGGCCAACCAATCGGTGAGTTTCATGCGACGAACTCATGCTTCACTCACAAAGTAGTAATTCTAAACCAGTTCATCGCATACAAGAGTTCAAAAAGAAAATTTTGAAATTGCTCGAGTCAAAGGAGAAACCTCCTCAGGGGCCACCTGAAAGCCCTGACTTTTGCGAACACGGCCTTCAGGCAGTGGTTGATACCTGCCACGATGAACTAGCGGACCGGAGATTCTACCGGTGCCCCTTGGCCGAGGATGAATGGTGCGACTACTTCAACTGGGTGGACCCGGAGACGTACCACCCACATCTCAAACTTCCCGTATGGGATAACTGGGGGGAGCAACTCTCCTCGTGGTGCTACTACCGCCCAGAAAAGCCAGACCCCGAGTACGCCTACGGTGTTATTCAACGGCCAACGCGGGCATACTGCATTGACTGCAGGGCACG
Source organism: Otatea glauca (assembly GCA_036346275.1). Classification (NCBI taxonomy): domain Eukaryota; kingdom Viridiplantae; phylum Streptophyta; class Magnoliopsida; order Poales; family Poaceae; genus Otatea; species Otatea glauca. Next base: position 25,679 of record JAYEVK010000246.1, read on the forward strand.
CTTCCGGTTGTACAATGATAAGCCCAACACATACCTCCTGCACCATACAGTGGAGTGCGAGCCGAAACAGAGCAGGCGTCTCGGCAAGTGTCCGCCAACGGCCAACACACCAGAGGTGCAAGAGGGTACCTCCTCTCGAAGAGGAAGGGACAAGGGGAAGCAGCCGGCCGAGGTCCGCACCACGCAACAAATCCTTGACGCGTTACGCAGACCATCCGGGAACCCAGGTGGTATTAACATAAGGGACGCCGGGAATTGGGATGACATGCCCATGTGGGAGGGCAGAAATCCACATCAAAAAGACCAAAAAATTCGGTCTTATACACCCGAGACGTATGGCATAGGGCACCCATTCGGCGATAGCTGGGAGCACTGCGGATCACCATGGAGTTCTTTCATAGTAGGGATTGAGCGGTGTCCGAGAACAAAACGCAACATTTACAAGGGTCATGTAATATGCAGAAAATGTTGGGCATCATTCCCGCTGTACCCAGATAGGCGGAACGATCATTTGTTCCACCATGACAACCAGTGCTTTCGTTAGTTAGTTCGGCAAGCAATTTCGTCACTGTTGTAATGCCCTTGCAATATAATCTATCTATTGCTTATTTTATCATCTGAACTTTCGATGTATGTGCCCTTATATATATGTTCAACAAATAATTTAAGTGCTTCGTGGGAACTATTTATAACATGCGTTGTTGTCGACTATAATACTTAGGGTTGTTGCACTAGTGGAAATTAGATGCAAAGCAAGGTGTAAATTAAATATTTTCCCAGAATATGGTAGTGCACATATTAAAGAGCAAATCTGGTCTACTCTTCCTAAAAATTACATTTAAACATTAAATTTTACGGGCTGCCGAAAAGGCTAAAAAATCAATCTCCCTGATCTCAGATTCGCACTCTCTTTGATCTCCCTCTCGTAAAACATCACAACAACTAATACTGACTTTTTATTAACTACACTACAGCTCATAATTTACATACATTGCAATTCGAATAAAAAAATAGGCTAAACCTCTCTGTCGCCATTTGAAACGGCGACAGAGAGTCCTTCGCTATTTCAAATAGCGACACAAAGTCTGTCGCTGTTTCAATCGGCGACGGACTCTTTGTCGCCATTTGAAATGGCGACAAAGAGTCTGTTCCTATCTGAAACGGCGACAGGCTGTTTGTCGCCATTTCAAATGGCGACAGACTCTCTGTCGCCTTTTGAAATGGCGACAAGTTGGTAGTTTTGTAAATTTTTGTTTCGGCATATTATTTTTGTAAAATAGAATAAAAATAGTATTATTTAAAAAAAATTGATATATAGCTGTGTTTTGTCTCTGCTTTTCTTGACTAGTCTATGTTGTAGGAACTAGTTTAATAGGAGCTAAAATGGTTCCTCTCAAGACATGAGCTTACACCAACCCGATCTATCCTATTGACAATTCTTATTCCACGCATCAATTATTATTCTTTATAGGAATAATAATGTCAGAATTGTTATTGTATGAAACCTGTTGTGTAACTCTAATTGGAACTAATGTTCCGCGGGTGTCATACAATAATCGTCATTTACCTCTCAACTTTGTGGCATTTGGGTGGTTCTTGATAGTGAATTTTTCAGAACATAACTCGATATGATAATAGCACTCTGCAATCCTTAAACTGATGATTGGCACTATATATTCTCACTCTTTGTCATATATATTGCTCCTGATCTTGGTGCTAACCATGCAGTATGAAATAAAGATATTTGTAGTACCAGGCAGTTGAACTTCAGTTTAATATGGACGTCAAGAGGTAATCCAATGGACTTGCAAGCTGGAAAATCTAGAAAGGCAAAACACCAATGTTTTTTTCTTAAAATCACTAGAAAAGATAATTAAACGTGAAGAATGCAACAATTGAGGGAAGAACACCAACACTATTTTTGAAATTTTTTAAATGATCACTAGAAAATTGGATTAATTGTACGTGATGGAAGAACTACAGGGAAGAAATCTAAATTTTAGAAAAAGGGATTAATCGAGAACAAGAAAGAACAACAGTAAAGGGAAGAAAGCCAATGGATTTTTTTGTTTTTTAAATTGGTCACCAGAAAAAGGATAAATTTAGATGTGGAATAATAACATTAAAGGGGATAAGACCATATTTTTGGGTTCTTTGTATTGATCAACAAAAAAAAGAATTATTTTTTGAGACAAAAAAGGAATTAATTGCAAACGAGAAAGAACAATAGTAATGGAAAAAAATGTCAAAGTGTTACGAGATAAGATATTCTTAACCGTATTCGGTTGGACTCTATCTCTATGTGTGGGCGAATCTGAATCTATCTCTTGCTATCTTCTACTATATATTGAGCTTCCCCCTATGTAAAAGATCAATCTAATAAAGTGAGAGAGATATGCCCACTACTTTCTGTGTGCTTCTGTTCTTGTTCTTGTGATTTCGTTGATGTGTGGTTGATTGATCGTGGGTGAACAACTACGTTTTACAACACGTTATCAGCACGATGCTCTACCGAGGCCAGTTGAGATCGTCTGCCTGTGACAATCGACACTGCGCCGAATTCATCCTACTTCACGCGATCTACGCTACCGCAAGCCCTACGTGAGTACATCTACGATAATAGCGATCCTGTAGATCATATTACTGTTTGATGTAATGTTTAGGTGACTGCTCATCTACATAAAAGAAAATAATAATTATCTGGTCCAGCCGATCGTGCCCTCTGCGCCCGTCAGCCAGTAGCCGCCCGTGCCCGGCCGCCACCATGCGCGCCGTCTCCGGCCATCACCGTGCGAGTTTCCTCCGGCCTCCCGCCCGTGACCCCTATCCGCCGTCGCCGGTCCGAGCGCTCACGGCCCTGCAGGCCATTGATGCTGCACTAGGCCCCGCAGCGCCGCTGCCTGAAGCCGCCGGCTGTTGCTCACCGGCCTGAAGCCGCAAGCCCCTCGCCTACCGCTTCAATGGCCTCGCTCCGCAGCTTCGCACGTGACGCTCCTCTGCGGCCGCGCTCCACGTCTGCTCCGCGGTTGTGCTTGCGCACGCCTCAATGGCTGCAATCCTGCGCCCGCTTCCTTGGCTGCGTCGCCCGCTGCGGCATCGCCTCGGCCGAAGCGCCGCCGTCGCAGCCCGACAGCCACGCCACGAAGACCCTCGGTTTCGCGCAATGTCGAAGAATGCGCTCGCCGAAGCCGAGGCGGCCTCGCACTCGCTGAATATCGCACCGGGATCTCCGTGCTGGCACGCCCAATGCCCGGCTTCTCCTCGGCGCCGCTTGCCGACGACGGCCGCGCCGCAGCGCCATGTAGCTCATTGCCGCGGCGCGACGACCGCGGTGTCGCCTTGCTGGTTGGTCGCAACCCCAAAGTGCTCGCTGCGCCGCTCCTCCAGAACCTCGCCGCCGCGGCCGGCTAGACCCTCGTCGCGGTCGCCTGGCTCCTTGCCGCTAGGAGATTGACTCTCACGCACCACCGCCGAAGCGTGCCTTGCCACTTCGTTTCGCGTGCGCAACACCGAAGAACGCGTCGCGCCACCGTTGATTTTTCGCGCTTGGCCGAAAGCTGAAGAGAGGCACTGGTGTTCCTTTTTTTGGGTACATGCGCATATGGCTGCTAGGGCCTGGGAACCCTAGCCGCCGGCCTCCCGTGCGAGCTGGCTCTTGTCATGGGCCACAAGGGCCATAAAAGGCAAGGAGGGCCGACTGGCCATATGGGCAATAAGGGCGTCGGATGGGCCGTATGGATCAATGATCGTACGGCCAGCCTATTTTCTTCCACAAGATAATTATTAATTCTGAAAACTGACAAATAAATTCTAGAAAATTAGTTTTTCTAGGTTATGGTTTTTCATAAATTTTGATAAAATAATATTTAGCATATCTTTGGAAGATCCATCCTTTATTTTCTAGCCATGATTTATATGTTCTGAAATTTATCTTCTGTTACTTAAGTAATTCTGAAAATTGCTTGGAAATTAACATAAAATGCTAGAAAATTATGGAAAATTATGTATGACCCATTGCTGAGATTCATGTTGCTGCATTTATTTTCTTAGCATTATTCCATGTTATTATATGCTGGAATTTATTTTCTGTTATTTAAGTAATTCTAAAAATTGCTGAATAATTAGCAGAAAGCCATGAAAATTGCTAGAACAATTCTGGGAAATTTTAGATAATTATCTACTGAATAGATATAGACCAAGCTTTACTAATTGTAGAGTGGGCATACAATATAATGATTTTACCAGTAGTAAAAGTCATTTTGCATAAATAGAAATAGGATATGTTGTACATCGCAAAGAGGGAATTTATCAAACTTGCCCTGAATGGCAACAATTACCTTACATGGGCAATGAATACTAAGATTAATTTGATAGCTCAATCTTTTGAAGCTACTATTTTCTCAGCCTGAAGCTGGTACACCTGCTCTTCCTGAAGTCGCCAGATGTATGGCTTTGCACCTCCTGAGGCACCATCTTCAAACGGACTTGAAGGCCAAATAGTTGATGGAAGATGACTAGCTGCTATTTTTTATCATTGATCTAACATTATGTAATCAGAAAGTTACTAATGCTAAAAAGATCGACAAGATATTGTACACATTCCACCCCAATATGAGGATACTACCGTAACAGTATCGCCGCCAAGTACCAGAAGTACTTCGAGCTTATATGCATTTTTCTAGGAGCAGAAAAGCATGATGAACTCCTGGTAAAGAATCATCACGTACTTTCTATGGGAGTCCTGCAATGCCCGAAGCACATGCAAATGCTCAGCAGGCTAGCAATAGCCATGGCTACAGAAATGGCCAATGGAATAAAAGGGATAAGTGGAAGAATGACAAATCAAATAGAGGAAGAGGCAATTCATAGTGGAAAAGTAAAGGTAAAGGGTTAGGGGCTTCCAGAAGCAATGCTGCAAACCCTGAATAACTCTGTTATGTATTGATGCACTAGCCATTGGTCATGCAACTATTGCATCTCGAAGCATGTGATAGACCTTTACATGTAATCCACTAGAAAACTAGATAAGACCCGAGGGAAATAATATTAAGTCATACTTCACCGTTCAACCTGTTGTTTATACGGATGTTGAGAAGTGTGATTCTTGAAATTATTGAGTTCGAGGAGTCCTAGGAGGGCACCTACATCTCATATGGAGACCTAGATTAGTCTCCTAAATATCCCTTCACTATGCTAAGTCGATATCACATATTCCTTATAAGTCTCCTTATCAGTTTAGCCCTAGTTTCTGAATAAACTTTTGGTCTACGCTCTTGTTGAGCGATTATCATTCAAAAAATTAAATATTGATATTTTCCAGATATTTGATTAATTGTGCTATGCTTGTTCTATATTTTACAATTTGTTCCTGATGCAACAATTGTTTGATTGTTAAATCATACTTCCAATATAGAACAAAGTATAATCCGATGGCGGAAGAGAAAATCTATCTAGAAGACGGTTGTACCACACTAAGTAAATTGAATATATTATGACTATCGCCAGAAGCGATACTCTTATAGTTGGCACTGGAAGAATGCCATATTATACCCTGAGTCCAGTCGCACTCCTTTAATCGTTTCCGTATGGAGATAGTGAATGAGGATGGTACGGAATACCTACTCATGACTAAGTTTAATGGGTATAATAAACGTGTGGTTAAAAGCTTCATTTATTCTCCTTCGGATTATACTATGCACATATAAAACCTGAAGTTTGTGTTGCGATGCAAAACCTAGATATACTTAAGATCTGGCAGATCGATTGGGTTACCTTGAGTTGAATAGTATAAGAAGAATAATTAATAATTCTGCTGGCCACAGCATAAAGTCTTTCCTAGGCCTGAAGTTTTCCTTATGCCCTGGTTGTGCTAAAGGAAATCTCATTCTTAGACCTTCTTACCTAAAAAGTTAGAGAAGAATCACTGAATTTCCTGGAGAAAATTCAAGGTGATATCTATGGACCTGTTCAGCCCCTGTTGGGCTCCTTTTAAGAAATTTTATGGTACTGATAGATGCTTCTACTAGATGGTCCAATGTATATGTCTTATCTAATAGGAACCATGCTTCTGCCCAAATTATTAAGTTAAGAGCCTACTTTCCAGGAGAAAGGATCAAGTCTATTCAAATAAACAATGCTAGCGAGTTTGCCTCAAAAGCATTTAATGGTTGTTGTATGGCTCTGGGAGTTAATGTAGAGCATCTCGTACCTAATGTCCATACTTAAAATGGCCTTGCAGAGTCATTATATTAAAAGAATAAAAACTTATTGCTTGGCCGCTCTTGCAGAATAGTAGGCTTTCCAACAGTTGTTGGGGTCACGCAGTGCTGCATACTGCGGTATTAATTCAACTCAGACCAACTGCACATCATGGAGTTTCCCTGTTGCAGATAGTGTGTGGAAAAGAATTAAGTGTTTCCCATCTGCGAAAATTTGGTTATACTGTATACATGCCAAATTCCCCACCACAGCGTACCGCCATAAGACCTCACCAGAAGTCGAGGATCTATGTAGGTTATGAATCTCCGTCATGTATTACAATACCTAGAGCCTATGACAGGGGATCTGTACATGGCTCGGTACGCTGTTTGTACTAAGGACATTTTTCGGCATTAGGGGGAGATAAGTACCACATTAGAGAATGCCGAGTCCTTAGATCCACGCACTACAGAGATTGAACTTGAAGTTTAGAGGATGATAAATCTGCAACAAATAAGCTTAACATCTGCCAAATGCCTTCACTGATCATAAAGGAGTGAAAAGATCTCATATACTTGCAGTGTATGCACCTGAAAGAGTGGAAATACTTGCAGTGTATGAACCCACTCTTGACCCTCATGATAAAAAGAGGGGGAGGCCTTCAGGTGCACAGGACTCAATTCCGCGGAGACGTCCGCAGAAGTAGAGAACCGAACAAATGAGAACACTACCCATGACAGTGGAAGAAGCTCAACCTGATGTTGAGAAAATCCCTGAAGTGAGCCATCTTGGAGATGGTAACATTCCTGAAGTGATCCATCCTGAAGATGATAACCCTAGCGTATATTTGCGCGCACAATCTAACGCTGGGAAGTCAGAACACCCAGACTCCGTCATTGTGGGAAATCATGAGGAGCTGGAAGAAATTTATAAAGAGATATCCCTGAAGTGATACAGGAGAATTGTATAAAAGAAATACTACAATTGTCAACATATAATTGCCTCTAAAATTGCTAAAGCTAGATCCAGAACCAAAGTCCATGGCAGAGTGCCAGAAGATCTCAGATAGGGTCAAATGAAAGGAAGCAATTGAGGCAGCGCTCGCTTATTAAAAGGAAAGCTTTGGTCCCGCTGACCAAACATCTCCTAAAGTAATCCCTGTAGGATCAAATGGGTTTTTCATCCGGAAGAGAAATGAAATACCTAGGTGGTGAGATATAAAGCGAGGCTTGTAGCATAAGGGTTCACGCAGAGGCCCAACATCGATTACGATGAAATAAATTCTCCTGTAATGAGTGGAATAACGTTCCGATATTTAATATCAATGGCAGTTGGCTTAAAATTTAAAAATGCAGTTGATGGATGAGGTGACCTCATATATATGGGTCACTGGATACGGATATTTACATAAGAATCCCTAAAGGAGTTACAATTCCGAATCCTAATAATCACAACATGTATAGCATCAAACTGAAGAGATCGCTATACGAATTAAAATAGTCGGGGAGAATGTGGTATAACCGACTTAGTGAGTTCCTCCTGAAGAAGGAATATTGCCCTTGTGTGTTCATAAAGAAATCTCAGAATGGATTCTGTATCATCTCAGTTATATGTCGATGATCTGAATATCATCGGAACCACAGAGGAGATAGAGGAAGCAAATGCTTACCTCACGACGGAGTTTTGAGATGAAAGATTTGGGTAAAACCAAATTTGCTTAGACCTGCAGCTAGAGCATTTTCCCAGAAGGAATTTTTGTACACCAGTATTCTATACCAAGAAGGTATTGAAAAGATTTAATATGGATAAATCGCATCCACTAAAACCCCCATGGTCGTAAGATCCCTTAAAGTGGATAAAGACCCTTTTAGATCAAGGATGAAAAATGAGAAAGTCTTAGGACCTGAAGTCCCATACTGATGTATCTCGCGAATTGCACAAGGCCTGATATTGCATTCGCAGTGAATTTGCTAGCAAGACATAGTGCAGCCCCAACCAGAAGGCATTGGGCTGGTGTGAAGACTTTACTCAGATACCTCCAAGGTACTCAAGATCTTGGATTATTTTTCCAGAAGAACCAAGACTTAACCATGGTGAGATACATGGATGCTGGCTACCTATCTGATCCCCACAGTGCCAAATCATAGACTGGTTTTGTGTTTCTCTGAGGTGGTGCAGCCGTTTCTTGGCGGTCTTATATACAGACCTTGGTAGCTACTTCTAACAACCACTCAGAGATTATAATTTTATATTAAGCCTCACGTGACTATGTTTGGCTGAGACATGTGATTAACCATATCCAGAAGTCATGTGGTCTTAACACCGTCGATACCCTCACAATTATCATGAAGATAATACTGCTTGTGTTGCACAAATGCAAATGGGTTATGTGAAAAGCAATGTCATGAAGCATATTGCTCCTAAGTTTTCTTATCCTCACGAACTCCGGAAGAACGGTGAGGTTAAGATTTTGCAAACTAAGTTATGTGAAAATCTTGTAGATTATTCACTAAGTTCTTACCTAAATCTATATTCCAAAGATGTGTTAAAGATATTGGAATGAGAAGACTTAGAGATATGCAAAGTTCAGGGGGAGTAAACCCTGAACCATGACCATTTGCATGATCTAGAAGGCCATATTTTAAATCCTGAAGATTGTGAGTTGTACTCTTTTTCCCTTAGTGAGTTTTCCTGAAGTTTTCTCACATGACGGTTTTTAATGAGGCAACTAGTGCAACATAGAGTGCGAGTGCAATGTACTCTTTTCTCCATCTCCTTTTTCCCACTTGGTTTTTGAGTGGAGTTTTTGATGAGACATGTGCATTACGTGGTATTCGCCCAAGGGGGAGTGTTATGAGATAAGATATTCTTAACCGTATTCGGTTGGACTCTATCTCTATGTGTGGGCGAATCCGAATCTATCTCTTGCTATCTTCTACTATATATTGAGCTTCCCCCTATGTAAAAGATCAATCTAATAAAGTGAGAGAGATATGCCCACTACTTTCTGTGTGCTTCTGTTCTTGTTCTTGTTCTTGTGATTTCGTTGATGTGTGGTTGATTGATCGTGGGTGAACAACTACGTTTTACAACACAAAGAACAACAGCTACAATGGGTGTTTTTTTCGTAGGGGGTGGTGGTGGTGGTGGTGGTATGAATCAGTTGAAATTTGAAATGGAGGAATTTAGCCTGGACGTGAAAGAACAAGAATGATTGGTTGCAACAAAACGAATAGCTAGGCAAGCAAGGCAAGGCGTTTGTCCCTTGCAGAGCACTTTGTTATGCATAGCAAGTTGCTTGGGACAATACTATCTCCGTTAAAGATGGGAGAGTCCCGGCCCTCCCGTGCGTTTGAGCCAGGAGAGCGCCCGAGCAGCAAAAAAATTTACGTTTAGGTCCTTTTTCGGGAAAAATTACGTTTAGGTCTTTTTTTGAAAAAAATTATGATCAGGTCCTTTTTTGGAAAGAAAAAAATATTGCGTTTAGGTCCTTTATGCGTTTTTAAGCGTCGCATTGAGGTCCTTTTTCGGAAAAAAAATTCATTATGGTCCTTTTCTGAAAAAAAGGAAAAAAAGAAAATACGTTTATGTCCTTTTTGCAGTTTTTTACGTGGGGAGCAGTGGTCGCAGCGTGGCACACCACGGTGACTCATCTACCATTTTTTTTCGAAAATGACCTTTCGTTTTAGCGAAATCACATATCCTTCGCGAGAGGACCCCGAATATCGCGTTTTTTCTCGATTTGCTCGTGTGAGGAGCGACGATCGTGACGTGGCACGCCACGGTTACTTATCTAGTAATAATAACTTATCTTCATCTTCGCAGGTTTCTGGCTTGGGGAGCGCATCCACGACGGCGTCGTGTGCGGAGAGGCCCTCGGGAGTCTCTGTTTTGCGTTCGGGTCCCCGCCTCCGCAGCCTCCTCCTTGCGCAACACGCGCCCTCCCGCGTGGCTCCTCGCTCGACGCTCTCCCGCTTCATCGCGCTTCGCTCCACGCGTACTACCTCGCGAAGCTTTCGCCATCCTCGCGCGTCACGCATTTCGCATCCTTACTGTCAACCATGGCCTCCAGGAGCACCGGGCCCTCGTAGATTCATCATCCCAACCTCCCGGTGAGCGGCGCACACGAGCCGCAGCCTCCCTCCTCGCACGACATGTGCTCCGTGCTTCCCTCACTCCGTTCCGCCTCGTCCGCCCCGTGCACATTTCGCCTGGTCTGTCTGGTGCGGGCTGCCATCGCCTACGTGTCCCACGCTCACTTCACCCGTCCCGTCTGGTTGCCGACACGCATCCTCTCGCGTGGGCTTCTAGGCGCATCGAGCTTCACTGGCCGCTTTCTCTATATTCTCTACCCGATTCTTCCTCACCTTATGCAGTGATGTTTAGTGGATTTGTGATGTGCCTGTTTGTAGGGTGTTTGTGAAGAAGAAATACGGGGACATTGAGGCCCGGAGCCCCTCCCTCCCTGTTCTCATCCATGAGTGCTTCGGTATCGAGCCCTGGCTCCGTTCGTGCTACTGTACATTTTCCTTGATGCCATCATTTTCCAGGAATCTGAGATCTTTCTCTTGCCATGGTTCCCTGGATAGCCTGGTCTGATTTGTCTTAGCCGTTTGTTGGCAATTTTTAGCTTCTGCTTCGCGAAATGTTTTAGTTGAAAGAATTCGTCGGCGCCACGCATGCCGGTATGGGTTGCCTCGCCGTGGAGAGGTGTCGATTTCTTCCAGCTTCGCAAATGGCCCAACCGCAGCATCCACGTCGGTCACACCTCGTCCCCGTGCGACGCGTGCTCCGGCGTCAGTTGCCTACGCCCAGCTTCACAAATCTACCGGTCACACCTACCCTATTGGTGCTCGGTCCTGCCCCTGCCTCACCATCCAACACACCGTGGAGGGACGCTGTTGCCAACTTCGCGAAGCCACTGGCTGCGCCACCTCTGCTCTCTTTTTCGGTAGTGAGGTGACGTCGCCGCTCCTCCGGCATCACAAGGAGGAAGATGAGGAGGCGGCGGCGGAGTCCAAGATCCACGAGACAGCGCTGTGCAGAGATGATAAGAGAGATGGAGGGTTGTAAGTTCAAGCTCCATTACTTTTGGTGATTGGTTTAATGTTAATGTTTAATCATTATTTAATAATAAATCTAATCATTATGAGACTAACATGTTCCGAGCCTTATTCTTATTAGTCTCATATTTGGATGGGAAATGGAAAACCCAAAGTATGCACTTGTATTCACTCTGTTGCTTTAATGCATACTTAGGATTCAAGTTAAAAGATAAACTCTTCCATTGCCTTAGTCTAAATATGTACATTATGTTTCCAAATCTATATATACATGAATGCATACATCTAGGGGGAGTTGATAACTTAACTTGATGTTTCAATTATATTAACCCAATCTCTTGCCTATAATATAAAGGATCAAGACTTTGAAACAAATCTTTTGAGTATATATAACTTGTGTAGTTGTAATATACTCATGTTAATATAGGATAAACTCATGCAATCTAAGATTGATTATGTGCATATTGATTCTATGTTCAATTAGTTATATGCACATACTTAATGGAGTTTGTTCTATAGTTGATGGTCTAAATGTATTGATCTCATTTCTATCACTCAAGCATATTGGATCAGTACTTTCCATCAAATTGAGTATATGAAACTTGTGTAGTTATATATACTCATGTCAATTTAAATGAAATTTAAATTGAGTTTGGTTGTCTTTTAATCAAATCAAAGAATACTTCATCATGTATTGATGGTGTTCCTTGTTGATTAAAGACAAACGAAAAGTTCTTAAGTATAATGAAGCATTAGTTGCATGAAAGTACTCAAGACACAATTAATCATTCAAATTGATTTAAGGTTGTGCTCAATTGATCTTGGAGGCATCCATTATGTGTTAATGAAGTGCGGTGATGATTGAGACAACCGTGTTTGTTGGACTAACAATTTTTCATGAGTTGTGAAGTAGGTTGAGTCCAAGAAGATAAAGTATCGGGAACGAGAAGTAATCATGTGTTTATGAGCTTCAAGAGGTGATCTTGAAGTGAAGAGAAGGGCTAAAGAAGGTTCATCATGTGTTGATGAAAAGAAGAAGATTCGATCATAGACATAAGATGATTGAAAATCATAAAAGCTCCAAGTAGAGCGCTAGAGGTAAAGGTATAACTAGCTAGGGCAAAGGATGTGTTCCTAGTCTTTTACCGGTCTCGGTGTTTGGATGGGAGATCGGGTTACTAGTTAGGTGTCGTACTATTAAGAGGGGTTGAATCTCTTAGCTTGAGCTTCATCATGTGTTGATGAACTCAGTCTGGTTCATGCTAGCTCACTCTTTTATTTGGATTTTGCATGGAGCTAACCATTTGGCATGTGTTGCGAATGGGTGAAACTCGTGCATTAGATTTTGCATGAGCAATGCATTTGCATGTGTTGCAAATAAGGGAGCTCATGCTTGCTTCTTATTGAATCTTAATTGATTTGGTTTTTGTATGAAACTATGGATTTGCATGTGTTACAAAAGGGAGATAGCTTATGCAATGTTATTTATGTGGTTATTGCTTGGAGCTAAGTTTGCATGTGTTGCAAAAGGAGAGAGCTCAAGTAATTTGGTTTAAAGTGGTTGCATGGAGTTAGAGATTTGCATGTGTTGCAAATAGAGAGCTTATGCACTTGAGTTTGATTAGTGGTTTGCTTAGAGCTAGAGATTTGCATGTGTTGCAAATAGAGAGCTCATGCATTGGAGTTTAGCTTGTGATTGGATCATGTGTTGATCATTACAAGGCTAAGCTTGGTTTGTGTTTTGAGTTTGCAAAATGTGTTTTTGCAAAGTATTGAATGGATTTGTTATTTGCAAATGTGTTTTGCAAATAAGCTCGAGATTGTGGGTTTCAATCCTAGAGCATGTGTTGGTATTTGCAAATCTGTTTTGCAAAGTGTCGGGATCATATGTTGATCCTTACATGGCTAGAGGATTGATCTCATATGTTCGTAGTTTATTTATGAATGTGTTTTGCAAATAAGTTGGAGTTGTTATTTGCAAATGAACTTGAGGTTATGGGTTTCGATCCCAAAGCATGTGAATAGGGTTTGCAAATGTGTTTTGCAAATTGACTTGATCATGTGTTGATCATCACATGGCTAAGAGGATTGATCTCATAACTTCTTGGTTTATTTGCAAATGTGTTTTGTAAATAAGTTGTGCTTAATGCGATTCGTTGGAGTATGTGATTAACATGTGTAAATGTGTTTTGCATAGTATTGTGATCATGTGTTGATCCTCACATAGCTCAAAGAATAAATCTTTAATGGTTTGGAGAAAAGTTTTTGTGAAAAACCGTGTTTTCTCCCTGAGGCCGGTCGTACCGCACATGTAGGACCGGTAGTACCGCTGGGTCGGAAGTACCGCTTATGCGAGCCGTTATTGCCGCTTGGTAGGTACTACCGCCCTTGTAAGACCGGTAGCACCCCTACCGCAGTTTGGCTGATAGCACCGGAAGGCCGTTGCTACCACCCCTCTGGTCGGTGTGGAAATTCCAGAGAAGTTGTTTTGGGCGGTTTGGCAGTCTGGTGCTACCGCTTCTCTGGTCGCTGTGAAAATTCTAGAGGAGGTGTTTTTGTGGCCAGCTCGGGTATGGTGCTATCGGGGTGGAGGCCGGTGCTACCACTCGAGCGGTAGCATCGCTCCCAGTTGGCCGGTGGTACCGGATTTTCTGTAACGACTAGTTTTGTAGCCGTTGGCCTGTAGGCCGGTGCTACCGGGTCTAGTAGGGCAGTAGCACCGGGAATCCTGAGTGTTTCCAGAATTTCCCCCCAACAGCTAGTTTTGGCTTGGAGGCTATAAAAGGAGGCCTTGGGGGCATTGGCCGAATGCTGGTGTATTTGGGAGTTCTTGGGGGTGAAGTGCATGTGTTGCTTTCTCCCATTTGGTTCTTGAGCTAAGAGTGAGCCCTAATTGCATGTGTTGCAATTAGGAAGAGGATTGAGAGCCTCTTGTGCATGTGTTGCACTTGAGGAGGATCCTAGTGCATGTGTTGCATTAGGTGAGGTTCAAGCTAGAATGCTTGACTTGTTACTCTTGGAGGTTGCCGCTTCCTAGACGGCATAGAGCGTCGTGAGCGGGAGCTCTTAACGGAGGTTGTGAGAAGCCCGGACAAAGTTTGTGAAGGTTGGAGCTCGCCTACTCGGGAGGGAAAAGGAGCTACCACTAGTGGATTCAAGGTGGGTGCTCAATTCGTGGAGCCGGTCCAATTCATTTGGGTTAACCTCAACGTGGACTAGGGGAAATCGATAAGTCTTCGAACACCACAGTAAAAAGTATCGTATCTCTTGTGCTTGCAATTCTTATTTATATTGTTGCAATTTACATTCCTAGAATTAAATTGCTTAATTGTCTTTAGGATTGCATATTGTTGTTAGAGACATAATTAGTTAGTACACATAGTGAGCCTAGTTGATTTAGGCTTTAATTGTCAAAATCTTAGTTTATCGCTTTCGCATTAATAATTGTTAAGGTTTTGAAATAAAGGTAATTAGGGGTGAATTGATTTGTAGAAATTAATAGAGTAATTTTTAAAAGCTGCCTATTCACTCTCTGATCAACCTTACAAGGGTCCCTACGGATGGTTCTGCTGTCTACCACGGTGGTCGTGTGCGGCTCTTTTGAGTTCGGCACCTGTGTAAGCCTCCCTCCTTACCGTGTCCCCTTCATCTTGCTTGTCCGTTTGCATGGCCTGACAAAGGCATGCATTGGCGATATGCTCGACTGCCAAATGCTGGTTAGTGAAGTACCCAGACGCAATCTTGCAAAAAATTTTAGCCGTGGTTGAAGGTTTTGCTAAAAATTGTGCAGCTTTATTTCGCTACGGACCAAACGACCGCTGCACTTTTAGAATTTTTCCAAAGCCATCTTTGTAGTTTCCTTTATGTCATACGCTTCATATGTGGTATGTCTCTTACTTCACTGGTAATTCTTTTCTATCTTCCCATCTTGCATCAGTTGTAAAGTTCACGTTTTCCACTTGATCATCTTCATGCTTTACTGTGCTGATGTTGCATTGGATGTGGCAGGTGGCAGTGTTCTTAGCTGAAATAGTACTAAAGAATCTTAGAGGGGACCTTGCAGCTTCAAACCAGGTTTGTAAACTAGAGGAAGAAAGCCGCACAATGCACATTAAGTTTAGTAAGTTTTAATGTTGTTAACCACTGTCTGCATGTGCAGTTGTTAATCTATTCTGGGGTTCAGCTACTTACATAGTATGGTCTCTGGTTGCATGATACAATTTAGTATTTGTTGGTAATTTGTCTTCATATGCATATAATTAACATGACTATGCTTCACATCCATGTTGGATGGAAATAAATACGTTTTTTTTTGTGCAGGTATAGTACCATGTGTTCTATTAGCAGGGCTTCTCTTCATTCCACAGTCGCCAAGATGTCTGGTCAGAGGCACATCGACTTTAGGCGAATGTTCAGTGAAACACTAGGGTTTTGAATTTGTCGGGAGAAAACTGCTCCGTTTACCCAACGATTTACTTGCTTTAAATAATGGGAGAGTTAGCGGGCTTTGCAGAATTACCATGCAACCTCCTTTTCTCGGCAAAATCAAGCATGCAAACCATTGACCACGATAAAAAGCAAATTCCAAGCTACATAATGATACTCATCAATTAATATGAAACTTTGATTTCAGTCATTTCATTGTATGTTTTTTTGTATTCTCACTATGCATTTTAGTTGCAGGCTATTGGAAGAGAGAATTTCACACCTCATTGCAAAAGCTGCGAGTAGAGAATGCAGACATATCTAGAGAGGCCATTGAAATTAAAGATAGCTTCTATCCTAATAGCTTACATATAATAGATTATAATGTGAAGAAGACCGCTCAAAATGTTCATTTTATTTAGGACTATATTGAATCACTCGGTATGTTCCCAAAAGCAAAGGTTCAAGACTTGTTTCTAAGCAAAAATATATATGCAGTCATTGTAAGAAATCAATTTGATTATTTCATGTAAAAATATCATTATTATTTTTTGTTCACTGAATTTAGAATTTGATCAAAACTTACGTAGATATTAACCAGACATCATTTATGGATATTCTATGCGCAGGTGGGTGTTGGCTTGATGATCTTTCAGCAATTATGAGGGATAAATGGCGTAGGCTTTTATGCAAGCTATGTTTTCACTTGTGCAGGTACACAAATAGCATGATCATTATGTTATCTTCTTCTAGCATCTGTTTGAGATATTTTGAATTTATCACAGCTCCATGATTTTCTGGAAAATAATAACGTAAATCGATAACACTACAATTCAACAATAGCATATCACAATACCAATAGTATTATTCGCTAACGTTGGCTTACGCGGCGTGACGCCGCGTGCATGCATCTATACTATAAGGTTCCTGGCCAAGGAGACCACCCACGTGTCCTCCCTCCGTTAAAGGTTCTAAAAAAAGCGTAATTATGTTTAGATCCTTTCAACCTGTTTTTTTTTTTGTGAATGGACTTTTCGGTTCAACAAAATTGTAGATCTTTCGTGAAAGGATCCTAGATAAATGCAAAAAAAAGAGCGTAATTACATTTATATCCTTTCAACCGTTTCACGCATTTTCTCGATCTGCTCACGTGAAGGAGTAGCGATCGCGGTGTGGCATACCGCGGTCACTCATCTAGTCATCCCTCTATTAAAGATGGAAGAAATCCTGGCCTCCCGTGCGTTTGAGCCGGCTCGACTCGCGGCTTGGGTCAGCTCGAGCCGAGTCGGGGAAAAAATTACGCTTAGATCCTTTTTTGGAAAAAAAAATTACGTTTAGGTCCTTTTTCGGAAAAAATACGATTAGGTCCTTTTTTTTGAAAAAAAATATTACATTTAGGTCCTTTTTGCATTTTAAGCATTACGTTTAGGTCCTTTTTTGAAAAAAAATCGTTTAGGTTCTTTTTCGAAAAAAAGAAAATACGTTTAGGTCCTTTTTGCCATTTTTTTCATGGGGAGCGGCGGTCGCGGCGTGGCACACCGCAATGACTCATCTAGTATCTATTAAAGCTGAAGAGATTAGTGTTCATTCAGCCGGGACACGTCACTCGAATTTTCCCGTCGTCCGTCTCTTTCGTCGGTATCGATCCGCTGCCCACGCATCCCTAAGGACCGACCCGTAAAGCGCCACCAAATCTCCTGGCACTGCCTATCTCCTCGCCTCCTCCGCTCGCCCGCAGTCGCCTCCCCCGCGGCCTCGTGTCTGCTCCTCGCCCTCGCGTCATCCACCCTAGCTCGCCCCAAACTGAGCCGGCGCCGTTGATCTGTCCTCGGCTACCAATATGGTCGCCTCCTCGCATTACCCATGCCCTCCCCAGCTGCTACGAGACCTTTGCTCGAGTATCTCACCGTCGAGGTAACCACTCTTCTCATCAGTCCTCTCTTCATCTCTCCACATTTGTTTCCAAATTTGCTCTGGATTTCGCAATCTCATGGTGACTAATTCTTGGTTTCAGTCGTTCGACCAGGTGCTGGAGCTCACGGGGAACACGGCGTGGGACAACAGGAAGAACCCACCTGCCTCCCCGCGCGGCTCCTCCACCACCCTGAATCTATCCCTGCCTCCGTGTTGGTCGTTTGAGACTTCGAGGAGATGATGTTCGTGCATATGGAACAGAAAAGGAGCATACGCTTAGGATATCAGAAGATCCCTTCTATAAACAGATGGCTGCTGAATTCAGGAAAAAGCAGACCGCCGTGGATATATTTTCTTTCGGTGAGAAGTACTGTGATATAGCTTCCTTAGGTGAGACTTTACTGACAAAAACTTAGGATAAAAGTGCCTTTTATGTTTTCTATCATGTTGTTCTTTATTGTGCTATATATAATTTTGTAGGTTCTCTGGCCAAATATACTGCTAGTCAGGTGTGTTTCATCCATCAGGTTTGCTCTGTTAGGACCTCCTCCTTGTTATTATTTCTGTTGAAGCCTGATTAAAGATAGCCAGAAGAAAGATCTTCTGTTTCCTCTTCTATGAGGAAAGAGGAAAAAATGTTCACAGCGTAAGGCTTGGTGAATACAGTTATAGCCAAGAGAATAGGTCCTTGCACAAGATATCTGTTTTAGTTATCATTTGCATATATTTGTTTGTCATTTCCTTACATTTATGATGTCTATTGCTTCACTCTAGCAGTATGTCGATGTATCGCAGAAGATAGTCCTTTATCTAAATTTTGTGGCTCTGCAGGTTGTTCAGCACAACTGATAGAAATCCAGTATACAAATAGCCAAGAGTTATTTGTGCAACTTCCTCAAAAGGTTTTAGGGGTAAGTTACGGAAGGGTTCTCCAGCAGGATTTCTCAAACACACTAATAGATGTAGAATCCAAGATCATTGAGAAATCATCATGTGAGCACATGTACTCTTGGAATTTCACCAGAGGAGAATTATAATTTTCCCCATCAAGGAAAGATGTTATTACTGAAAGCAAGGAGTCAAGACATTTTGCTGTATATTGTTCATTTATTCTGGATGTTGGGATTAGACTAAAAAACTGTATGTAATTTCCTTACCCCTCTCAAGTGAATCTCATTTTGGCAGTTTGCTAAGCTTGTCTATCTATTTTAACATTTTTCTTTCATTCAGGCCTCGGATGACAATAGCGACAGTGTAGTGTTTTGTCGTTGCTTCTATCTACACCAGTCCCTTGCCAAAAATAGTTGGCAGGTGAGGAACTCTGTGTATTGTAGTAGTGGTGGGTGGGTGGTGCATATAAAAATCGATTGGGTGCAGTTTGTTACAAGCATTTGTTACAACAGGTGCTTAAGGAAACATGAAACATTTGCATATTCTTCACTATATTAGTTCAAATACTCTTGGCATTTTGTTCTTCATTGGCTGGCTTAACTTCCTGAAACATCCAAGTATTGCTGAAAAGCATGGAACCACATAATACCACTGACTCTTAGTTTTCAGTTACTTGTTAATTCATTCTGATGGTACTGTGCCATGAGGTAATTTGGAAATTCCTGAGCAGTCCATTTATGCTAAATAGCAATCCTCTATTTCTGAATAGTATATGTTTTCAAGTATAACCTGCACTGTAGCAGCGATAGTGCAAAAATATTCTTTTTGGTAAGATTTTTACTCGCTTACCCATTTCTCTTACTCTACTACAATGTTTTGAGGTAATCAGGTTTATTTTCCATTTGTTCAGGTTGTTTGGAAGATACATTAGCACTGAGATTATATTGTACAATACTTTATGTTTTTTGAGGACAAATCATCATTCTCCTGTTGAAGTTACTTAACAGCCATCAGCCAACTGGGGTGCAACTTATGTTCCAACTTAAGCAAGTTTAACATACTTTGGTGGATCATCTATACATAAGACCTGACTACATTCCTATAATTATGTGGAATTTGGTATTCTCATTCTTGCCTTCCCAATTAATCTGGAGTTTTCATCATTCCCTGCACCTCTAGTTGTTATGTGCTGACAAGTTTGCTTCGCTGTTCGAAAAACGATCTTTACTTCATGCTATTTATCTCTAATATTTTATTTAGGTTACTTGGTATATTTATGATTTGCTTCTGTTCATTTATGGAGAAGTATCTTTTTCCTGATGTTCTATTAGTTATCCTTCAGTTTGTATTTTGTTTCACGGGTTTTACTGGTCCCCTGTGCTGTTTTTTTCTCAATTGCAGATAGTTGCAATAGTATTTCTTGCATTGAAAGTTGAAGATACACCTTGTCCCATGGACCTGGTAACTAGACTAGCCTATGAAACAATGTATAAGGAGGACCCATCTACAACTCAAAAAATCCACCTGTAAGTGGCACCAAATCATTATATGAATTTTCAGTATACTGTTATTTTGCCCAAATAATGGTTGACCATCATCGATTAACAGGGTGTGTTTGAGAAGCAGAAAGCACTCATCTCGACTGGAGAGAGGTTGGTACTTAAAACTATTCGATTTGATTTAAACATTCAGCATCCTTACAGACCACTTCTAGATGCTATGAAAAATCTTGGAATCATTCAGAAGGAAGTGAAACAAGTAGCATGGAACTTTGTGAATGATTGGTATGTGATGTCTCAGTCTGTAACATCAATATTTTGATGCTTCGTTTAGTTCACCAATTTGGATGTATTAATTTTGCTGCTCATGTTCAAGCTTGAAACAACACTGTGCCTATAATATAAGCCACAGTTCATAACTGTTGGTTCACTCCATCCCAATACAGTTAAGCAAAAGGAAGTCCCATGTGAAGCAAAGCTGCTCATATCTAACAGCCCGGACACACTGTTGAATCAATCTAGAGGCAGCTCAAGTCCTGATATTGGCAAGCCCAATGACCACCTACAGCTAGATCCAAATCAAGACATGACAGCAAGCATACTCGCGATGGTGGGAACTCTCAGACTGATGTGAGTTTATCGAATGTTAGTGCTAATAGGAATAGTCCTCCCAGTAAAATGCACAACAAAGAAAGCCTGGATCAGACCTTAATAACCAAAGTAAACTGCAGTTTGTTTATTTCGGACGGTAAGACTTTCCAAATCCCTTTTACATTACATATGTTTTAACTGTTTACATTCTGTGACGGATGAACTGAAATTTATTTCTATCAGGAGTTCATAGATCTAATTGTAATTTGTTTAGCTAAGAACCAGATTAGATGTCCTTTATACTATCATATTTCCATCTTAAAGATAGAATTTGTAGCTTCCTTTATTTCCATTTTAAAAAAATTGTGACAGCTGTCTCTCTGATGCAGGGCCTATGGAGGCATGAGTTCGAGTGGATCTGGCTTTTTCACCCTTTCCATATATTCTCAAATTTAAGTATCAAGATCAATCAGGTTAGTCCTACTTGAAAAATCAAACTTGCTCTCATATTCCTTTAGACAAGTACTCTCATATATGAACATTGTCTTTTGCTATTGTGGTTTGAGTTAGATTATTCTATAGTTGTTCGTTTGACAATTTTTTGTGGTAGCCAGAAACTTTCGCGGGTGCTCTTATGTTCTACAGTTTATTTATGATTAACTGATTAGTCCATATTACTCGGTGCTTATGATGAATCAGAATCATTCCTATATCTTGCTAGACTATTAGCTGCGTCATACCATACGGTGCCGCTTAGCGCGCAATCCACCCTAGTTAGACGAACAAGCAAAGAATACATTTTGCTCGGAACAAGCAAAGGTAAGATGTTGATGGGACTAAAGGTATCATGTTCAAAGAAGCAAGGGATAGCTACTTGCCATGCATGTGCATGCATGCCATAAGCCGGATCGATCGACATCTAAAGTTGGATTCGTGTGGTGTCGACTGTTGAGGACTTAAGGTGCATGTACACACGACAAAAAAAATGGATCAGTACCTCACAGTTTTTTTCTTTTTTCTTTTATCAAGGAACTGATCACACAGGTTCACACATGCATAATAGTTTTGACAAAAGCAATATAAATTATTTGAAATACTGGGATCAATATGTTCAAAGGGGGTTCTTGCCTTTCTCGTTGGATTCAGTGCAGTCGGAGTCGACGGGGAGAGTATCCGCGGTGTCGGCGTCTACGCGTCATACGCCAAATAGCAATAAGAAGCAAAAGAATCTGAATAAAGTAAAAATCTAGTTATCAATACAACAACAGAGAATTTACATTTTTAGAAAATTTTAGAAATTGGTTTTGCAATTTTTGGGGTTCGTTTGCACAAGTTATGGATTTTCAAGTTTTAAATGTGCTACTAGTCATTATTGGTATGGGTTTGATTTATAAGTAGCCCACATTTTAATATTTTTATAGAGCCATGATTTTATACATTTTCAAGATTTTAGGAATTGGTTTTGTTACATTTTAGTCCTATAGAAATTGGTTCCTTTACGATTAAGTCCTATTTGCAAAAGATATAACCATTAATAGTTTTAGATGCTAATAGCCTTTCTGAATTAAGTTTCTAATCCAAACAAAGGGAAAAAATTTCATATTTCTGTATTGGTTTCATGAATTTTGGAGGTTAGTTGCAATAGCATGATTATTCAAATTTTCAAATTGGAAAGAATAGTCTCATGATGAACTTATGTATAACAGATACTAAGCTTAATATTTTTTGCATAAATAGAAAGGTTATGAGTTTTACAAACTTTAGAATTTGGTTTCACCAAATTTTAAATTTATTTGCATTAGTTATATCTATTTGAATTTTTAATGTATTGGAAAGCAACCTATTTATGAATTCAATTCAAACTAAGTCCAAATCTAAATATTTTTATAGAAATGGAATTTTTGTGGTCTCAAGAGCATGTAGAAATTTGTCCCGTCGAATTTGAAGACCATTTACAAAAATTTCTAATTAGAGCATATTCTAGATTCCATTTGAATTTTGAATTTAATTTTTTCAAAAAGGTAAAATTTTAAATATTTTTGCATATTTAGAAACATCATGATTTTATATGAATTTATAAATTTATTTGACTGAATTTGGACCTAAATTGCAAAATATATCAGCATTTGAATAGGGTCGGGTCGGAAAAATGCCTAAAAATAGATAATACGTTTTCTAATTGGGAAGTTGTCTTTCTATTTCAGCTACTTGAATTAAGCATGCAGCGGCTGACAACCCGAGACCGCAAGTCAATGGCACAGGGTAGGGGCGGCTCGGAGGAGGTTCTTCGGTGCGGAGGCCAGAGGCGGCCGATCGTCGGCTCTAGGGGTGGGCATTTTTAGACCTAAACCGAATTATTGAACCAAACAAAATTAACTAGTTATTTCAGTTTTCAGTTTTTAGTTTGGTATTTATTTTGGTATAATTTGGTTTTTGGTTCAGTTTTTGCTTCCAAAAACCAAAATAACCAAATAACCGAATTCTCCATGTACAATACCACTTTATAATATTCTTCCTGAAGGCACCAAACAATTCTTATGTTCTAACATCTTTACGCATTTGTACAATACCACTTTTATAATGTTTTTTCTAAAAACACCAAACAATTCTTATGTTCCAACATTTTATGCATATGTGTGGTAGTTCATATGTTCTACTATACTTATACTGTAATGACCTATGAATATTGTGTAGGTTTATCTCTACTCTATGTTGCAACATAAGGAAGACCAAACCTAATCTATCTAGTATTTACTCATATTTCGGTTAACCGAAAAACCGAATTAACCAAACCGAAATATTTTGGTTAATTCAGTTCAGTTTTTCATTTTGATTCGAGGAATTTGGTAGCCAGTTTCTAAAAACTGAATTATTTTAAAACAGAAAAAACTGAACCGTTTAGACAGAGAAAACTGAATGCTCACCCCTAAGCAGCTCGGTGAGTTAGAGTGGAACCTCAGGAAGTTATGGGATCATTTGGTGGCGGTGGAGGATGATTGGTTTAGGCCCATGGCGGAGAGGGGTGGAGATAGGGCCGGCGGCTAGCCGCAAGGGAGATAGGGGCTTGATAGAGCTTGGGAAAGAGGGAGATAAGCATCAGTGGGCCAAGAGGGCTCCATTTTGGTACCTTGGTGGGACGGAGATAGTTGGCGACAATGGCCGGGTTCGGGGAAGAGGAGGGGGTGGCGGCGGCGATCTCGGTGGTATGAGTTGCAAGGTGAAGTGGCAAGCCCCTAGGGCACCAGAGAAGAGCTTCTCAAGAAAAGGATCGGAGGCCCTCGATGGCATTGAAGCTCAAACTCGGGTAGTAGGAGCTCAAGGAGGTGAGGGAGGGCTGGCCGAGGCTAAAGTATGGCTTTTATAGCCATGAAGCGAGCGGCTTGCACTGGCGCCTGTGAGTCCTGATTCGGGCGACAAGAGGAAGAAGATGCAAACATGAGAATCCCTGGCAGAAGATGTGCGCACGTGAGCCAACGAAAATAGCGGAGCTTAGTGAGGCAGAAAGGAGAGGTAGCAGCGAGCTCGGTGGAACAAAGCGTGTGGGTGAGGCTCAAGTTCCAGGGCAGCGATCTTCTGATTTCATGGCAGGGAAAAGGCAGGGTGCAGGAGCTACCATGGCAGGGCTCGGGCGAGCTAGGAGGCAGCCACGATAGAGAAATGGCGAGATGTGGCGTGAGGTTGCTGAGGTGCAGGCATGGGCGGCGCTGCCACGACAGAGAAAACCAGGGGCGATCTCTTGCTGCGGTAGAGAGGAGAAAGGAGAAGAGAGGGGTGAGGCTGGCCGGTGGGGTTGGCTTGGGTGATGGCCCCACATGTCAGGGAAACAGAAGAGAGGTAAGAATTTGATTTGACAGCAAATCCTAATTTAATTGAGCTAGAAAATCATGTTATAAAATTTTGAAAATTTTTATTTGGGGTTATGAGGCATCAAATGAAGTTCAATATTTTTGAAAATTTTAATGCAAGTTCCTCAGGTACATTAGATGATAAAATTAAAATTTTAGAGCATGATCAGGTTTGAGGAATTTTTAAAAAATCTGAGAGTATCTGTTCCCTTTTATTAAATGTTGTTTTTTATTTACGTGATTTCACATTTTGCTGACACTTTTTGGAGATGATCTGGGGATAATTTAGGATTTAAATAGACTTTCTCCAGATTTCATGTTTATTGGATTTTGAAATTTAAAGTTAAGAATTCACATCCTTGACCATTAAAAGCATTTCTTAAAATAGCAAAAATCCAAGGAAATTCACAGGACAGTGAAAGTTCAATTTAAGGCCAAAATTCAGGTCTTGAATTTGGATCTCATTACTTTTTATTTGAGGCTGATACAATATTTCCAGCACTGCGCATTCCAACGATGTCAGTACAACCATTCCAATGTTGATTTGTGGAGATTTTAATTCAACCCTGGAAGGTTTGTTAGATATCACTAGAACTACTTTTGTTTGGGTTCTAGCTCTTGCCTTTTAATTGTGAAGTTTTAAAACGCTAAATCCTCACTTTCTTCAAACATTTGTAGAAAAACTGGTAGAAGGAATAAAAACTAACATTTTGACTAGATTTTGTACTTTTCTTCTCATGATTGTATATGATAAAAATACGGTTGTAGTAGCCATGGATGATTGGCAATCTTGTTGTGAGTCTTTTATTCAAGCACTGGAATTTGATTTTTTACCACTGTATATGCTTTGACCTTACATTCATAAATTTTGTATGAACGACTTTTTCCTGTTGAGATGCAGTATGCTGGTCAATTTCTATGCATCTGGATTTCTCTACCGCATGCTGCAATGTTTCAAAAGAAACAAAACGAAATGCTATAAACTGCAGCAAGTTGTACATCTCAAGGTTACTAATGCTGAATAGAAGAATGTGCGAATGTTGTTTTACAAGAATTGAACCCAGACTGTAAATGCTGCTGTCGTACTTGCTAGAGTATCGGACGATATTCCTGATAGCAAAATGCAATTGGTGCTTCTTGTGGAATATAAGAACTCAGGTGTCCTCATAACCGGCCTAGAAGTGCCTGAGAGAGATAGAGCCGACTGAAAGGCCCAGAGGATAAGCTCCGCGCCAGGCCTTGCTGCCGTGCGTAAGGGGATATACCCTAGAGATAGTTGAATGAATGTTTAGATATAAGAGATATGATTGTATCCGAGTTGTTAGCAGGATAAGATAAAGATGTAAACTCTATCCTGTAACCGATTAGAACCCAATAACCGATCGAAATCTCTTAACCGATCGGGACTCTGTAAACCGTCCCACCCCATTATATAAGGGAGAGGGCGGGCAACAACAAGAGAACGAGCAATCTTAGATCCCAGAGATCCAAATAATCCAAGCACATAGGATTAGGGTATCACCTCCACCGTCGAGGGCCTGAACCTATCTAAACTTTTGTCTTGTGTGACCATCGAGTTTGAGATCTAGCGTATGCCCTATAAATTCATTGCCGACCACAAAAGTCGACACTTCTGGTTACTAGCTAGCATCCTGGAGTTCTACAGAAGTAGTTCTGAATTCTGATCAAATATTTTTTAAAAGAATTCTGATAGGCTAGACAGAGCAAAAAGGAAAAAGAAAAAAAAAACGAGCATAAATTTGCAATCGTAACATGGAGAAGGTCATGCAAGTTTCTATCACATCCACAGAGTGTGGAAATTAGAGCATGATATTTGGTCCAAGCTGGAATACATCAACACAGATAATAAACAAAAAGTGCATGACATCTCTTCTAATCTGGAGTTACATCAAGACATACCAAAGTGCATGACATGATATTTGGTCGACTGCAGTGTGTTGGCTTAGCGATTCGGTGTTCGATGATGAAAGGTTGATATTTGGGATTGCTTGCCGCCGGCCTCCACCGCCGCCTGCCATTGCACTCCACTAAAAAAGCTCCTTAGTCCTTACTATGCATGTTACCGCGTAGATCAGGAGTTCATTTCAGAAGGATATGCGCAATTTTGATCTAACTAGGCTCTACATTAATGGTTCACTGAATAAGAAGGATGTCCCACCCCCAAATATTTTCCAGTACTCAGTAGCTACAATTTGCAGCAAGCACAACGCTCGCTTATATAAAGCCCGTTTGCATTGCTCCATGCCGACTTTGATAAATTCAGGTAACTCCAATTAATCTCCATTAGTTCTACAATGGGGAACACAAGAAAACATTACTCAAATAAAGACAGTTGTGTGTTCAAATCTGTCTAGCTGTGCTTCAGTTTTCACTTGCTTGTTTGGATGGGATGGGATTAGGTCCAATGTCAAATCCCTTCAGATGGGCAGGGCAATTGAACTACCTACTCATCTGAAGGGATTGGGTTAAATCCTACATATCTAAACAAGCCCTTAAGGTTTTCTTTTGATGAGGAAACCGACCGTCCTGCTGGTACTCTGCTTCCAGTCATTCATATTTAGCTCGGTAGCAGATGATGAGCTCGTGAAGCACTGCATAGATTAAATAATATATTCTTTCTGAACTAGCAGCAATACAATGTTCTGGAATAACTCACACTACAATAATAGTTACAAACAAGAGTTTATTCAAAGTCGAACAACCAGTTCAACATATATCACACTGCACACGTACATTATATAGCTTACAATTAAACATTTAGACACACACAAATGATCATGGTAATTATGGAAAAATTCACACTCCAATAATATAGCAACCAGACTTAGTTTCACATAAGCCAAGTAGACAGAGTTATTGAACCACACAAACGCTGCAGTATAAACTTTTTTTTTTGGTTTTTTTTTTCAGAATGTAATGCAAACTGGATTGGTCGGCCAGGAGGTTGGTCGATCAACCAGGGAGACAGCCGTTATTTGGAAAATACAACTTATAGGCACACCATCACTGAACAAAGAACTCATAGGTGAATTTTTGGAAGATATGCGCATTCAGGCGAGGGGCAGGATTGCTGTATGGATGCATGGGTGGCGGCATTAAGGGTAACATATATGTGAAACTCCATTGTGGAATACGGTTAACCAAACTAGGTATGTCATGTAGCTAGATGCATATATCGGTTGCCGTGGATGGATGTGGATGGCTGTGTGGAGTGAAATCACGTACCAACTCGAGATGTACAGATAAGCAGAGAGCTGGAGTTGATTCACCTGAGGTAGCTCGTCACCTTGGCGCGCTGGTCGAAGGAGGCGAACGTCGGAGGAAGCTTGGGCTTGTAGTTGTTGGAGTCCCAGCTCAGATTGGCCCACCAAGCCCTCTCCCCGCTCACCTCCACCTTGCTCGGTTGATCTTCGCGGAGGCGCGGGAGACGGCGGAGGCTCCAGCACCCGCGGACGTGGAGCTCCTTCCACTCGGGTGCAGCTATGACTGCATCGTCGTCGCGGAGATGCTTCAGCTGTGGCAGCTCCTGGAGCCGTATCCTTTGGAGGCGTGGGAGCTCATAAGAATAATAGCCTCCATAACGAGGATGGGTGTAGAAAATTGTCTTGAGGTTGTAGCAGAATAGGATGTCAAGTATTGTGAGACTTGGCAGTTGAGATCCACGTGGCATAATGTCCTCCAATCTCGGGCAGTACTCCAAGTGCAGGTGCTTTAGTGTTCTGAAGTCACAAGCATAGCCATCCCTTCTTGGTATGTAGAAATGAATTAGGCTTTTGAGATAGGAGGCCCATGCATTTTGTAGTGTGCGGCTCACGTATTGCGCCTTGTCAAAAACTTGCTTCATCTGATGGCACCGTCGGAGCCTGCATTCCTCCAGCTCGTCCAAGTCACTTAGATCATTAAGGCTGGAGACAAAAGCATCATCTGTCATAGTAATCGATTTGGTTACTTCCAGAAGATAATATAAACCATGGGGATACCGATTCATCGCTGAGATCTCCACATGACGCTTAGTTTGACGGTTGAGAGGTGTGACCATTGACACCATAGTAACTCCCTCTGCCATATAATGGCAGTAAACATCAGCGTAAGCACTACGCCAAAACCTGCAATAGGTGACGGTCTATTTGTGGCGGTTTTTTTCGAACCGTCACAAAGATAATTATCAGTGACGGTTCTATTTTAAAAATGGCGGGAAATATATCAGTGGCGGTTCTATCCTCGAACCACCACTGATAATTCATTATCAGTGACGGTTCGAGGATAGAACCGCCACTGATAACAAATACATTATCAGTGGCGGTTGGAGGATAGAACCGTCACTGATAACTAGGTTATCAGTGGCGGTGCTGTCCTCCAACCGCCACTGATTCTATTGGATTATCCGTGGCGATTCGAGGATAGAACCGCCACAGATAATGTTATCAGTGGCGGTTCTAGTTAAAAACCGCCACTAATAATACTGCCTATAAATAGGTGGTCAGTAGCAGCTTTGGTCTTCTTCCTCCCGAGAGCAAACCAAAACTTCTAAATTTCAGATTTCGTTTTCTCCAATTCTTGTGCTTGTACTTCCTCTAGTTGTTCCTTGGTGAGTTATTTTTTCTCCTCTCTTGATTTGTGTTAATCTTATTGCAATTTAATTTTTAAACCAAGTTTAATTAGGGTTTATATGTAGATGAGATGAAAAGTTTAGATTTTGTTTATTTTTATTTAGCTACCATTTTGTAGTTGATGAATTTATTTCCTAGCTAGGTTCATTAGATGATGTTGTGTTCCTTTTATAGATGATGAATTATGATTAAGCATATATTTAATATTAATTGCATTTTAAGTTAATTTGATACATGATGAATTTATTATCTAGCTCCTTTAGATGATAAGTAATTAGATTGGTTTTTTAATTACTATTAATTGGGTTCTATTAGTGTACGGACATATACATCTTGCATATATATGAACTTATTATCTAGCTCCTTTAGATGATAAGTAATTAGATTAGTTTTTTAATTACTATTAATTTGGTTCCATTAGTATACGGACATATACATCTTGCATATAATAAATTTATTTAATTAAGATTATTGGGTATTAATATAAATGAAATTTTAGTTAATTTGGTAGTGGGTGCTCATCATTTTTAGATGATGAATTTATTATCTAGCTTCTTTACAGGAAAAGTATTGATTAGTTTTTAATTACTATTAATTTGGTTCCTTGATGCGGACATATATTAAATTTATTTAATTAAGATTATTGGATATTAATATACATGAAATTTTAGCTAATTTGGTAGGTGGATGCTCATCATTTTTAGATGATGAATTTATTATCTACCTCATTTAGATGATAAGTAATTAGATTAGTTTTTAATCAATTTTTATATGTTAATTAATTTTAGATGGACCGGAGATGGATGTACAATGCGAACTGTTACATAGAGATTATATCGATGGGGTATCCGCTTTTCTAAGAGCATTGAGGAGAACAAGTTGCACAAGAAGACGGAGTACATACATTGTCCATGCATTGATTGCAAGAATGAGAAAATGTTTTCAGACAAAGAGCACATCCACTTGCACTTGATTCGAAGAGGTTTTGTACTTGGCTATACACGTTGGACAAGTCACGGTGAAGAGGAAAACATACATGAAGGTGATAACGTATTGGATGATGGAGAAGGCATTATGGCAGCTGACATCAGTTATGGATCTGATGAGGATAGGTTGGACATTGATGACGATAATAATCTTGCTCAGATGTTGCGTGATGCAGAAGGGAACTACACTAGTCAGAGAGAGTTTAATCAATTCAAGGGTTTGTTGGACGACTCGGACACACCTTTGTTCCCGGGTTGCAAGGAGGAATACACAAAGTTGCACACCGTGCTTTCACTTCTAAAATTGAAGGCAAGCAATGGTTGGTCCGATAAAAGTTTCACGGCGCTATTACATCTCTTAGCGGACATGCTTCCGGATGGAAACGTATTGCCGATAACCACTTATTTAGCTAAGAAGGTTGTATGTCCATTGGGATTGAAGTAAAGAATACATGCATGTCCAAACGATTGTATACTCTATCGCAAAGAGTATACAGACATGCATGTATGTCCGATGTGCAAATCATCGCGATACAAGCGTAAAGGCCATGACAGCGAGGGCACCGTGGTGAAGAAAGGAGCTCCCGCTAAAGTGGTGTGGTATTTACCGGTAATACCTCGGTTGAAGCGTTTATTTGGAAACAAAAGCATGCCCAATCGATGCGATGGCACTCGTAAGAGCGTAAAAGGATGGAAAGTCGAGACACCTGCCGATTACGCGGTGGAGAACCATCGATAGGCTCTTTAGGATGGACTTTGGGAATGAACCGAGGAATGTAAGGTTTGG
This sequence comes from Otatea glauca, assembly GCA_036346275.1. Taxonomy (NCBI): domain Eukaryota; kingdom Viridiplantae; phylum Streptophyta; class Magnoliopsida; order Poales; family Poaceae; genus Otatea; species Otatea glauca. The sequence goes on from JAYEVK010000246.1 coordinate 56,509, forward strand.
GTTGAGTACGGATGGAATGAATCCTTTCGGTAACATGAGTAGTATTCATAGCACTTGGCCCGTGACTCTCTGTATCTACAACCTTCCTCCTTGGTTGTGTATGAAACGAAAGTACATTATGATATCGCTTATCCAAGGGCCGAGACAACTGGCAATGATATTGATGTATACCTACAACCATTAGTGGAAGATCTTGTGATCCTGTGGAATGAAGGTGTCTGGTATGGGATGAGTACAAGCGAGTACTTCACCCCACGCGCATTGTTGTTTTGCACCATCAATGATTTCCCGCCCTTGGTAACCTATCCGGTCGCATCGTAAAGGGCCAAAGCATGCCCCATTGCATGGATGAAACCGCAAGTGTGTGGCTCAATAACTCGAGGAAAACTGTGTACATGCATCACCGTAGGTTCCTTCGCAGGAATCACCCCTACCGCAATATGAAGAAACAATTCGACGGGACAAAATAGGATGGTATAGCTCCAAGGCCTCCTCGTGGGGAAGAGGTATATGATATGGTTAAGGATATTAATGTTGTACTTGGAAAGGAGAGAGTAATAATAAATCGAGGTCTCGATCGAGAAGATCACGTGGAAGAAGAGATCGATATTTTGGAACTTGCCCTATTGGAAGGACTTAGAAGTTCGACCTTCGCATAGACGTCATGCATGTAGAGAAAAATGTATGTGATGACTTGATTGGTATTTTGCTGAATATTCCTAGCAAAACTAAGGACTGATCAAGGCACGAAGGGACACGGAAGATATGAAAATCGAGTGAGCTACATCCTCGAGACAACGGAAAGGCCGACTTTACCTCCCCGACTTGTTACACTCTATCCAAGAAAGAGAGAACAGACCTCTGCAAATGCTTGCATGGTGTGAAAGTTCCATCTGGTTACTCCGCAAGCATCAAGAAACTGGTCTCGATGAAAGATTTGAAGTTAAGTAGCATAAAGTCTCATGATTGTCATGTGATGATGACACAAATGCTTCCTATTGCAATTAGAGGTATTTTGCCTGAAAAGGTCCGAGAGGCAATCATGAGGTTGTGTTTCTTCTTCAACACGATTTCACGAAGGTCATCGATCCCATCGGACTTTTCGAATCGCAGAATGATGTGGTCAAGACACTATGCCACTAGAGATGTATTTCCTCCATCATTTTTCGATATAATGGTTCATCTCATTGTTCACCTTGTGAATGAGATAAATGTATGTGGCCCGTATTCTCGCATCGATGTACCCGTTCGAAAGGTACATGGGTATCTGAAGAAGTATGTACGCAATCGATCTCTACGGAGGGCTGCATTGTGGAAGGTTATGCAACTGAGGAGGTTATCGAGTTTTGCGTGGATTACATGGAGGGGGTGGAACCGGTGGTAGGAGTGCCTGTATCTCGCCATGAGGGTAGGCTAGCTGGAAAAGGGACGATTGGAAGGAAATCAACAAATTCTTACGATCATGGATTGTTCGAAAAAGCTCATTTCACAGTCTTGCAACAGTCAGTTGAGGTGTCCTCGTATATGGACATGCACAAGGATAAGCTACGAGAGGAAAATCGTGGACGATCAGAGGCTTGGGTAACAAAAGAGCATAACCGTTTGTTCAATCATTGGTTCAAAGAGCATATGACTGGGAAAGAAACGAGTGTTGTGTTGAGGTGGTTGGCAAAAGGGCCATCAGGTACAATCTTGACATGGCAAGGATCGACATAAATGGATATACCTTTACACGAGATCTCGGGATAGCAAAAGCACTTACCAAAATAGTGGTGTCGCATAGATGCCTATGACAACACAGGCAGTAAGAAGACTAGCTTCTATGGGTTCATAGAAGAGATTTGGGAGCTCGACTATTGTATTTTTAAGATCCCGATGTTTCGGTGTCGTTGGGTACAACTCCCAAAGGGTGTCAAGGTGGACAAGTACGGCTTCACTACTTTGGACATCGAACATGTCGGATACAGAGACGAACCATTCGTACTTGCGAAGCAAGTAGCACAAGTCTTCTATGTAATCGACCCGACAGATAAGAAGCGACATGTAGTTCTTCAGGGAAAAAGAAGGATCGTCGGAGTTGAGAATGTCGTGGATGAGGATGAGTACAACCAGTTTGACGAGTTGCCTCCTTTCGTAGATGGCAACATCAGGCTCGAGGAAGAGACCACTCAGGAAGCTACCTATCATCGCGACGATCATGAAGAAGGGCAAATTGTGAAAGAAAATAATTAGCTATATACGAGTAATGGCAATGTGATGTAAACAATATGCATTTGTATGGAGTAATAAAAATATGGTGTTATGCATTTGTGTGTAGTAATGGAAATGTGGGTCATTAATATATTTGGATTACATAGGTTATAGTACTATATTAGAATTATAAATGGTCATTACTGTATTAGTATTATATAGGGTATATTACTATATTAGGATTATATAGGGTTATTAATATATTAGTATTATATAGGGTATATAATATTTATTAGGATTATATAAGGTCATTAATACATTAGGATTATGTAGGGTCATTACTATATTAGGATTATGTAGGGTATACTAGACACGTGGGTAGGCAAGACGCACATATAATAACGCCAAATGAATGAAATTGGTCTTTACGCATATATGGTGTTATGCATATATAGACTAATATGTAAGTTTAGGAATTTTCAAAAAGACGGACTATTCGTAATCTTAGAAAAATTTTGAGGCCCTTTCTGCAAAAAAAAACCAGAAGTTTGGGCCCATTTCTGCAAAACAAACTGGATTTTCCATGTAAAATAGGACTACAATATATGTCAATTAACAGCATTGAATATATATAATATAATGTATTGCGCGAGATGGAGTCGAACCCAGGACCAGCCGGTGCGAGCTGAACGCTCTAACCAACCGAGCAACGAAATGTTTGTGAGCTGTGAGCGATATTTAATATATAAGCTTGATTAACCGCGGTTCTTCAAATCCAGTTACATTTATGTTAGGATAACTTTATCAGTGGCGGTTCGTATAAAGAACCGCCACAGATAATATATGTTTCAGTGGCGGTTCTTGTGAAGAACCGCCACAGATACATTTATCAGTGGCGGTTCGTATAAAGAACCGCCACAGATAATATATGTATCAGTGGCGGTTCTTATTAAGAACCGCCACAGATTAATATATCAGTGGCGGTTCGTATAAATAACCGCCACAGATAGTATCAGTGGCGGTTCTTGTTAAGAACCGCCACAGATAACCCACATATGAAATGTCGCCGCACCGCTGTTGCCTAAACCCTTAGACTCCGCCGCTTCACTCTTCTCACAAACTCCCACCGCTTCACTCTTCTCACCGAGCCCGACGCCGCCGACGCCGCTGGCGCTGCGCTCGACGCCCGCCCTTGACGCTGTTCCTACTCCGCCGGACGCCACCCCGACGCCGCCCGGACGCGCCCGACGCCGCCGGACGCCGCCACGCTCAAGGTACTTTACATTAGTAATGGGTAGATGTGCATCAATGTCCAAAGAAAACCATGGAGTATTAGCGGTTGGCGTGTCCAAATCCACGAGTGCACTATCTTGATCTGTTGAGTGTACTTGCATGTCACTTGTTGATCCGCTTCGATGTGGTTCTTTAGTTTGGGCGGCAAAAATGGCAATGATCATTATAAAATTAACATGACTAATTAGGTAGCAAGTACTACATGACTCGAGTACATAAGTAGGTGAATCCCAGCGTTGGTAGGTAAGGATGGATAAGATCCGGCGGCTGCCATGACGACTCATGACTCATGAGCCGAGCTTGGTGTAAGCAAGTGACCATCATCCACGACCATCGGCTTCAAGTGAACCTACTCCTGTAGGTTTTGCATCCTTCGTTGGCATTCATCTCTACCAAAACAATGACGACCAAGAGCAAAACCGAGAGGAGTTACCATTAGTCATGAGCTAGAGATTGTGTTGAAAGTTTTTGAGGCTAGCTATTTGTCGCCACACAAAATGGCCCAAGACTTTGCAAGGACTTGACGAACGGCTAGCTTTGTGGCAAGAACTATTATTTGCACGTCTCTGTCTGTGGAAGTAGGTGAGTTGATTCCATCTGTAAGCCACAACCAACTCTACTAGTACTTAGTACTTACTAGTTAGATTTAGTAGAATCGCATGCGTTTGGTCGCTAGTCCGCCTTGCGTTAGTGATGTGCCATCGGTGGGCGGTAGGGCCCTTGACGAGTTAAACTTCCGCACTTAACCCAAATGACCGCCAAATTGTAATGGTTCCATACTTTACCTCTTTCGATTCGCACATCCAAGGTCGATATGGAGGAGCAATCCACCCCGAGCCCGAGCCCTAGCCCTAGCAGGTTCCTCAACCTCCACCCAACCACCGCTGTTGCTGCCGATGCTGACATACCCGTGGCAAGACCTCGTGGCCGAGGAAGAAATAAGAAGCCCGAAGGCGGTATACCATCTCGGAGGTCTCGTAAGTCGGGCCCCTATTGCACCGCCAAAGTTCGTAGCAAAGTACGTAACAACCTGCGGGTATATCGCAAGGAGAGAGTGCCAATCACCTTTTGGATTGGCAAAAGTGTCCGAGACCATCAAAACGGATCTATGGACGGAGCTCAAACAAACCTTGAATTCCCGAAGAAGATGAACACCGCGTCGTCGGGATGCGTTGATGACCATGGATGCGGCATGGAGGAACTTCAAGGCCAGGCTGAATACTACTTATGTGAAGAAAAACCGATCGGCCATCGGGGACTACCCAAACTTAGAACCATATTGGGATGATTTCGTGTCGATGAAGCAAAGTGAAGCAGAAAAAAAGTCCAGCGAGGATCACATAAACATCGGAAGAAGGAACATCCATCCACACAGACTTGGTACGGGTGGGTACGCCGTAAAATCCTCAATGGGAGAGGCAGAAGCGAGAATCATTACAATGGTGGTACAAGTCAATTGGCGGACTACGGACGAGTCAAGCACTACGTGCTAGCGAGGGCAAATGTCACGTCTGGTGGGGCTTATCCTTCAGAAATAGCGATGACGAAGCAATGTCGCAAAGGGTCCAGGAGTTGTACGTCGAGTCTTCCCAAGGAACATTCCAACCAGATAGGGAGAACGACGAACTAACACGTGCCACGGGAAACAAGGAGCATCCCGGACGGACACGAGGTGTCGGGTTAAGGTTCCGTGGAAGACAGATTCCCGAGCACCTTCACACTTACAAGAGTCGAAGAGAGCTAGAGAAGCGTTTGTCGAAATAGAAATGATGAAGGAAAAGATGCTTCGAGAATTACAAGGCACAATAGAACAACAAGTACAACGACAAGTACAACAAGCCATGAGCGACCGCAAGCAACGAATATTGTTACGACCACCCTCCGAATTATCGCAGCAGATTGCGCATCCGCCCACTTGTAGAACAGACATGGGTCATTATCCGTGGACGACATACATGACCCCACACCGTGTACTCACTTTGCCCGTCATGAACATATTCATTCAGTTGGTATGCATAGCGCACCCATGCCAAGAAGGAGGTGTATTGCACAACTCTGCGAGAAGCGCGGGATATGCAAAGGTCCGGTGGACACGGTTAATCCCCGCTTGCCAACCTCGGGCTAGAAATGCCCCGAACGACGAGGTTACAACTCTAGGAAGTGCCGCCCACTCATTCATCCGAAGGGCGCAAACGTGACATCACCTTGGACCATCATGAAGTGCCTGTTCCTCCCGAGGTGAACTCGCCCCCCTCCCGAGGTGACCCCGCGGCCTCTCCGCAGTGAACCCTGCCGGCCTCTCCGCAATGAACCTTCCTACTGTCCTACAAGAAACCTCGCATGATCGTCACCAACACATCAGCAGACAAAAGTTAGTGCGACAACTTCGGTTGACCGACTTAAAACCCTCCTCAAGGCATGGCGAATAGACAAGCCATATCGGTAGGTCGGTGAAGCGAGCAGTATGATGTTGTGTGCGAGAAAATGAAGGGTAAAGCGGTATCCAAAGGACAAGTTGCTCAAGAAAGATCAAATACGAATTGGGAAGCCGTTTGTCACCCCTTCAAGCTTCATAGTCTAACAAAGGCAGCTAAGGCGATTACATGAATGGTATATGGAGCGATCGAACCAACATGTACTCCGAAGGTGATCACCGCCATTTTCAGAGAGGAACATTTCCACCATGAGGGATGGCCGCTTCATGATAGAATTCAATGACTTGCACAACATGTACTATCAAGATGCCCTCGACGTGTCTCTTATGAGATCGGTCACCGTAAGTGTCCAATATAAAAATCATTGTCTACATTCATGTAATACCGATAAATGTGATGTCTAAATCATTTGTTATGTAGATACGAGTTGATCGAACTAAAAGAACCAAAGGGCGATGGCGTTCCTCGATCCAGAACGGTTTGCCGGTAGGAAGTCCAAAGAGTACCAAAGGAGGTCGAGGACTACGATATAACGCTCTCATCAAACTCCAAGACAAGGAGTTCATACTTTTACCGTACAATTTCAAGTAAGTGGCTCACTAGCTAGTTCAACTACTTGTTGATCTCGTTCTTTGCTCAGGTTAGGACTAATGACTACGGCATCATACATGTGTATGTAGTTTCCACTGGATTCTCGTAGTAATTACTCCGGATAAAAGCAAGATGTCGATCTTGGACCCGGGACAAAGATCCAAAAGACTACAAAGATATGACAAGTCTAGTGAATAGGGCCTTCAAAGCATATTGTAAAAAGTGCTCGAGACACCGTCCTTTCCATAAATCACTAACAATATGTACTAAATTTCCGGTACGCACAAAAACAACTTTCCTATATCGCACTCAAGTCAATAACTCCTTCAATGTCGTATAAGTTTATTCAATTTTTTGCAGTGCCACAAGCAGCCGCCAGGAACAAATTTATGTGGGTACTTCGTGTGCCAATACATGCGCGAAATCTTAGGCTCTACAATAGTAAACAATGACGTAGAGGTTTGTCACGATAACATCACACATTGATTTGCACATCCCATTCTCTATATAAGCTCTTAAGACAAACTTTTTCTATCTATAGCGTTTGAAGTTGCCTACGGGAGGACTGGTTCCAAATGAAATCCAAGGCATTCAGGGACAGCTCGCCTACTTCATCATGAAGGAAGTAATCAACAAGAACGGCGAGTTTCATGACCTAGATAATAATGATGAAGTCTTCCATACTCATCGCCACCTCCGAGGCCCCTACCAAAGTGAAGACTCGAGGCTTATAGTTCACAAAACTAGTTAATTTTTTTCTTACGGTGGTGTAAATTGATGTTTCATTGAATGTCAAGTTTAGTATTGGATGGCATGGCTTGCACATGTTCTAATTTCTGTCATTTGATTTAAGAAGTTGTGATTGATCTGCGCTTGTGTTGTTGCCCTTCTCCCGTGCGTGTGTGTGTGTTGATGGGTGGTGTGTGTGTGTGCGTGCGCTCTAGACGAGGAGCGCTCCCTTTATTGCTTTTCTTCGTGCCCTTTCATGATGGCTAGTAGAGCTTTTTATAGACGTGGGTGATGGATAAATACGGAAAGAGCTCAGCCCCAAAACTGCACCATTACAGCAGGTTTATTTGATTGCTTGATTTAGTTGCCAAAGTTTCCTTTTGCATCTTTACCGTCCATTCATAAGAGATTTGATTACATGGTCCTTATATTTTTAGATGGTGTGTTTTACTCTAATGTATGATAGTAAATGCCATTAAAAATAGCTAAATGGAGATTATAGAAGGAAAAATAGTAAAAAGTAGGATCAAAATTGTAGAACGATATGTATTTAGGAATAAAAATTGAAAAATAGAATGTCACATATTCAAAAATAGAGGGACTATAAACTAGCTAATGCATGTACAACATCTGGAGGATGCCACGGCATTCACATGGAATAAGACGGCAATGGATCGGCTAGATTTGTGATACAACAAAAGTGATCTATTTAGCGTTTCATAGTATGATATATAATGACTTCATTTACATACTCGAGAAATATTGATGCAAAGATGATGAACTAGAGAAGGGAGCAGTCCAATGGGAGGCATGCCCTACACCATCACCATGATCGGCGCCTCATGCATGAGACACTTTAATTGTACATTGTAATTGTGTATATTGTAATTGTGTATATGCAAAATCTGTGATTGTAATTGTGATTGATGTATTATATGTAATTGTGATTGATGTATTATATTGTAGTTGTGTATATGCAAAATCTGTGATTGTTGTACATTATAATTGTGTATATGCAAAATTGCAATTGTGATTGATGTATTATATTGTAGTTGTGTATATGCGAAATCTGTGATTGTTGTACATTGTATATGCAAAATCTGTGATTGATGTATTATATGTTTCAGAGGGCATGGCTAGCAGCACCTGAGGCTAGCCCAAAATGCAGTTTTTTATTTTTTCGGTCAGGTATTATCTGTGGCGGTTGGTGGATAGAACCGTCACAGATAATATAGTTATCTGTGGCGGTTGGTGTATAGAACCGCCACAGATAATATAGTTATCTGTGGCGGTTGTAGGAAAGAACCGTCACAGATAGTGTAGTTATCTGTGGCGGTTGGTGGATAGAACCGCCACAGATAGTGTAGTTATCTGTGGCGGTTAGTGTGTAGAACCGTCACAGATAACACTTATCTGTGGCGGTTAGAAAACCGCCACTGATAATCCTCGATTATCAGGCACTATATCTGTGGCGGTTTAATAACCGCCACTGATGGCAGTTATGAACCGCCACTGATGACCTTTTTCAGTGTAGTGAAGGTGACTTCTTTTGTACTAATTCCTGCAGTTTGTTGGCTACCGTATCCTCTTCATCCTGCATCTTCCTAACTTTGATCATGCATGGTGCAACCCGAACATAGAAAGATTGGAAGAACCGTCCTTCCCATACTAAACCCCTAGCATCACTACGGAAGCTATGAAATAATCGGGAATCACTTGTGCACACATGAGCTACTTTATTAGGAGGATTACCATTTCCATCTGCACAGTGATCCAAACAAAACACATCAGGGAGTCGCTTCAGCTCATGCCAAGGAAATCTTCTTAGAGAAGGAACACCCACGAGAAGCAATTGCCTTAGCTCTGGCAGATTAGGGATGTCGGCAGGGAGCTCCTTTATAGCAGTAGCAGACAGGTCCAGGACCTTCAGTGCACCAAGGTTCCTGAAGTCCACTGACTCGAGCTTTCTGCATCCACACAAGGACAGGCACCTCACGTGAGGTGCAGAGATTAGTGAGAAGGATTTAAGGGTAGGATGCCCATCCAATTTAATCTCTTCCTCTGTGCTTGATATCCATCCTTCGACATGTAGATTGACCAAGCCACGGGCTTTAGAGATTGATCCTAGTAGCAACACCAATTTCTTGTTGTCGATAAGCTTGAGAGATTGAAGCTTCTTCATTTCTTCAAATATCTCCTCGGGGAAGGATTTTATTTGAGTTCCTGAGAGCTCAAGTGTTGTCAGACTAGACAATGCAATGATGGAGGGTGGCAACTCCACAAGGTTGGAGCATTTGTGTGTGAGAATTCTCTCACTAATAGAGAAGCTGCATATACTTTTGAGGTTATAGCAGCCTCTAAGGGAAATCAACTGGAGGTTTAGGAGACACCAAATTGAAGGGGGGAGTGATTCTATTGGAGTGTAGGAGAGATCAAGAACGTACAGACAAGGAAGCTTAGGCAATAATTGATCAAGCCGAGCGAACAAGCTTGATGGCTGTGAGTGGCAATGCCTTACAATAAGCGCGGTTGGGCCACGGGTTTCCTGGCTCAACCATTCCTTGCTTACATGCCATCCATGGTCATCAACCAACGAGATCCATTTTATCTGCTCCAAGTACGCCTTGTCATCAAGAAGTTTGTTTACTGTGAGGCGCTCTGCAACGAGACCATGGTATGTCAAAAATTGTGCGGCAGTCTGGGTAGCCGCATCAGCTTCAGTTGCTGGAGAAAATGGTAGCTTCAGCACGGAATACTCCCGGAACACATGGAGGATGGCATTTCCGACTTGATGTATGTCATCGTACTTGTTGTGGTAGCTTCCAGTCTGCCTTGGTTTAGTGACAGTAAGAATGCCTTTGGCAGCCCATTGATGGATGAGCTCATCCGAGGTAACAGATGGTGAAGTAGAACTCTGTTGATCTCCGTCTCCATGAACATTATGATCTCCGTGAGGTGGTGAACATAGGGGAAAGAGCACTAGCATGGTGTAGCAAAAACACTGGAGGGCTACACGGTGCCAATAATGCTCGTCTTCCTGGCAAGCCAAGCGGCGCGGGAAATAGCTGGCCACTGCGGTGGCGACGTGATTGGCCGAGGCAGCGGAAGGCCAAGGGGAGCGGGCAGCCGCGCACATGGTAGGAGATGGCGCCAATGAGGGCCGTGGAAGCACGAGTGTGGAGGACGGCACCCGAAGCGACGACGACAACAACGATCCAGAACTCGCAGAGCTGTCGGTGGAGGTAAGCCTTCAACGGCGTGGTCGCCGGCTGAAGGTGCGATAAACATCCGATCTGGAATTGGAGATAGATCGATTTGCACTGATACCCCTTGTTTGGTTAGATGCACGGCAAAATATTGGAGACAAAGATTTAACGTTGAAAAGCCCTTATGGGAAAAAACCACATAAAACAATCCACTATAATGCTTCAAAAATTACAAGTGCAGGGGGTTGACTTATATAGCCAAAGAGTCCTAGTTATAGAAGATTTGGACTAACAAATTATTTGGATGAAATCAAAAGATACGGTAGTTAGAGATATTGAGTTATCTCTAACAGATACGATGTTCTGGAATAACTCACACTACAATAATAATTACAAACAAGAATTTATTCATAATGGAACAACCAGTTCAACATATATCACATAGCACACGCGTACATTACATAGCTTACAATTAAACATTTAGACACACAAATGATCATGCTAATTATGAAAAAAAACTCGCACTCCAATAATATAGCAACCAGACTTAGTTTCACACAAGCCAAGTAGATAGAATTATTGAACCACACAAACGCTGTAGTATAAACTTTTTTTTTGTTTTGAGTTTTTTTCAGAATGTAATGCAAACTGGTTTAGCTGTGACTGGATTGACCGGCCAGGAGGTTGGTCGATCTACCAGGGAGACAACCGTTATTTGGAAAATACAACATATAGGCACACCATCACTGACCAAAGAACACACAGGTGAATTTTTGGAAGATATGCGCATGCAGGCGAGCGGCAGGATTGCTGTATGGATGCATGGGTGGCGGCATTAAGGTTAACATATATGTGAAACTCCATTGTGGAATACGATTAACAAGGCTAGGTATGTCATGTAGCTAGATGCATATATCGGTTGCCGTGGATGGATGTGGATGGCCAACTCGAGATGTACGGATGAGCAGAGAGCTGGAGTTGGTTCACCTAAGGTAGCTTGTCACCTTGGTGCGCTTGTCGAAGGAGGCGAACGCCGGAGGAAGCTTGGGCCCGTAGCTAGCGCGGTGCGGGGGTGTGCCCCAGCTCAGCTTGGCCCACCAAGCCCTCTCGCCGCTCACCTCCACCTTGCTCGGTTGATCTTCGCGGAGGTGCGGGAGACGGCGGAGGCTCCAGCACCCGCGGACGTAGAGCTCCTTCCACTCGGGTGCAGTTATGACTGCGTCGTCGTCGCGGAGATGCTTCAGCTGTGGAAGCTCCTGGAGCCGTATCCTTTGGAGACATGGGAGCTCATAAGAAGAATAGCCTCCATAACGAGGATGGGTGTAGAAAATTGTCTTGAGGTTGTAGCAGAATAGGATGTCAAGTGTTGTGAGACTTGGTAGTTCAGATCCACGTGGCATGACGCCCTCCAATCTCGGGCAGTACTCCAAGTGCAGGTGCTTTAGTGTTCTGAATTCACGAGCATATTCCTTCTTGGTATGTAGAAATGAATTAGGCTTTTGAGATAGGAGGCCCATGCATTTTGTAGTTTGCGACCCACATATTTCGCCTTGTCAAAACTTGGTTCATCTGATGGCATCGTCGGAGCTTGCATTCCTCTAGCTCGTCCAAGTCACTCAGATCACTAAGGCAGGAGACAAAAGCATCATCTGTCATAGTAATCGATTTGGTGACTTCCAGAAGATTATTTAAACCAGGGGGATACCGATTCATCGCTGAGATCTCCACATGACGATCAGTTTGACGGATGAGAAGTGTGACCATTGACAACATAGTAACTCCTCTGCAATATATCGACAGTACACATCAGCGTAAGTTGGCTTCTTTTGTACTAATTCCCGCAGTTTGTTGGCGACCATGTCCTCTTCATCCTGCGTCTTCCTAATTTTGACCATGCATGGTGCAACCCGAACATAGAAAGATTGGAAGAACCGTCCTTCCCGTACTAAACCCATAGCAACGCTACGGAAGCTATGGAATAATCGGGAATCACTTATGCACACATGAGCAAATTGATTAGAAGGATTACCATTTCCATCTGCACACTGATCCAAGCAAAACACATCAGGGAGTCGCTGCAGCTCATGCCAAGGAAATCTTCTTAGAGAAGGAACACCCATGAGAAGCAATTGCCTTAGCTCTGGCAGATTAGGGATGTCGGCAGGGAGCTCCTTTATAGCAGTAGCAGACAAGTCCAGGTCCTTCAGTGCACCAAGGTTCTTGAAGTCCACACACTCAAGCTTGCTACATCCACGCAAGGACAAGCACCTCACGTGAGGTGCAGAGATTAGCGAGAAGGATTTAAGGGTAGGATGCCCATCCAATTTAATCTCTTCCTCTGTGCTTGATACCCATCCTTCAACATGTAGATTGAGCAAGCCATGGGCTTTAGAGATTGACCCTAGAAGCAACACCAATTTCTTGTTGTCGATAAGCTTGAGAGATTGAAACTTCTTCATTTCTTCAAATATCTCCTCGGGGAAGGATTTTATTTGAGTTCCTGAGAGCTCAAGTGTTGTCAGACTAGACAATGCAACGATGGAGGTGGCAACTCCACAAGGTTGGAGCATTTGAAAAGCAGGAGCTCTTGAAGATTTGGCATGTATTGGAACAAGTCACAATGGAAAGTGTTTATGCCTGAATATGAGAGATCAAGGTAAAGCAAGTTGTTTTTCGTACTGCTATTTTTGTGTGTGAGGGTTCTCTCACTAATAGAGAAGCTGCATATACTTTTGAGGTTATAGCAGCCTCTAAGGGAAATCAACTGGAGGTTTGGGAGACACCAAATTGATGGGGAGAGTGATTCTATTGGAGTGTGGGAGAGATCAAGAACGCGCAGACAAGGAAGCTTAGGCAAGAATTGATCAAGCCGAGCAAACAAGCTTGATGGCTGTGAGTGGCAATGCCTCACAATAAGTGCGGTTGGGCCACGGGTTTCCTGGCTCAACCATTCCTTGCTTATATGCCATCCTTGGTCATCAACCAACGAGATCCATTTTAGCTGCTCCAAGTATTCCTTGTCATCAAGAAGTTTGTTTAATGTGAGGCGCTCTTCAAGGAGACCATGGTATGTCAAAAATTGTGCGGCAGTCTGGGTAGCCGCATCAGCTTCAGTTGCTGGAGAAAATGGTAGCTCCAGCAAGGAATACTTCGGAACGCTTGGAGGATGGCATTTCCGACTTGATGTATGTCATCGTACTTGTTGTGGTAGCTGCCAGTCTGCCTTGGTTTAGTGACAGTAAGAATGCCTTTGGCAGCCCATTGATGGATGAGCTCATCCGAGGTAACAGATGGTGAAGTAGAACTCTGTTGATCTCCGTCTCCATGAACATTATGATCTCCGTGAGGTGGTGAACATAGGGAAAGAGCACTAGCATGGTGTAGCAAAACACTGGAGGGCTACACGGTGCCAATAATGCTCGTCTTCCTGGCGGATCGCATCGAAGATGCACTTGGCCGATTGATGCAGCGCGGAGAGGATAATCATCAGGATTTGATCATCGGTGAAGTCCCCGTAGATGTGATCATCTTCTGACTTGCTCCTGTCGCAGACATCTTGGGAGGTGGTGGATAGCACCCATTCAGAATCTGGTGTCCAGGAACGAGAAGGAAGCCCCACCTCGTCTGTGAATCCCGTGCGCTCGATGGTCTCGAACAGGTTGTCAACCAGCAGCAAGTGCCTCTTGTTGATCAGCTTCGTGAGGATCAGAGCATCGGTTGATTGCGGCACGAAATTCCCCAACCACCCTCTGCCCTCCATCCCATAGGTGTAGTACCGCAGCTCGTCGGCGGCTTCCTTGCGCCTCTTGTATTCATCTCGGTCGAGCAGCCCGAGGTCCTTTGCCACCAAGGCGGCAAGCACATGCTCCACGCTCAGTCCATGTCGGCCTGCTTCTTCCTCATCCAGGTCCACCTTTATCACGTGATCGAAAAGCCCGTATTGATCGCTGATTGCCTCCATAGCGATGGTTGATATGGCCCGTGTGAAGGAAGCCGCCGTGCCCACCCCGACGTTCCAATGTACATGGCTATAGTCGCCCAATTTGTCCTCAGCCCACGATATGCGACGCGCGACGGTATCCGTCTAACCTGGCAACAGAAGAAGCAGGTTACATGTTGTTGATTAATTAAGTGTGCGTTTGGTTGGGTGAATAAGGATAAATGGGATAGGATGATACAAGATGGATAGGATAACCCTGGATAAGATGGTACGGGAAGGATGTTTGGTTGTCTGAATGGAATGATACATGATTTTGTTTGGTTGCTTGGATGGAATGGTACATGATGGTACGAAATGATGTTTGGTTGGATGAATGAGGTTAGTATGGTAAACTTTATCACTAGTGGTACGGGATGGTACAGGATGGTTCAACCAATTTGGAGGTACGGGATGGTACAACATATTTGAAGAATATTCCTAGAATCTGTACCACTTCGTCCCGTACAAGATGGTTTCATACACTCAACCAAACGCATGTATTAAAATCTATCCTGTACCATCCCATCCCTTTCATGCTCGTTCACCCAACCAAACGCACCCTAATTGTTCCATTGGGCCCGTGGGCTACAACAGCTTTTGTATGCGTTATGGGCAGCAGCTTTTGTGTATTGGGCCCCTGAGCTACAACAAACAAATATCTACATGACCACATCTTTTATATTCAGGATCAACAACGGAAAAGTTTTTACATAGGTATCCAAAAAGTCTGTATACTAGTTATCATTTTGGATATTGATATGGTCTCCAAAACATAACTTTGACCACTAATTTCTATTATAATATATTTGTAAAGTCTAATAAAATTGTAATATTATGAAAGTACTTTTCCAGACAAATTACACATACGATTTTCATGTATTACAAGTGCAGGAGGGCGACTTATATAGCCAAAGAGTCCTAGTTATAGAAGATTTGGACTAACAAATTATTTGGATGAAATCAAAAGATATGGTAGTTAGAGATATTGAGTTATCTCTAACAGATACGATGTTCTGAATAACTCACACTACAATAATAGTTACAAACAAGAATTTATTCATAATGGAACAACCAGTTCAACATATATCACATAGCACACGCGTACATTACATAGCTTACAATTAAACATTTAGACACACACAAATGATCATGCTAATTATGAAAAAAACTCACACTCCAATAATATAGCAACCAGACTTGGTTTCACACAAGCCAAGTAGATAGAATTATTGAACCACACAAACGCTGTAGTATAAACTTTTTTTTTGTTTTGAGTTTTTTTTCAGAATGTAATGCAAACTGGTTTAGCTGTGACTGGATTGACCGGCCAGGAGGTTGGTCGATCTACCAGGGAGACAACCGTTATTTGGAAAATACAACATATAGGCACACCATCACTGGCCAAAGAACACACAGGTGAATTTTTGGAAGATATGCGCATGCAGGCGAGCGGCAGGATTGCTGTATGGATGCATGGGTGGCGGCATTAAGGTTAACATATATGTGAAACTCCATTGTGGAATACGATTAACAAGGCTAGGTATGTCATGTAGCTAGATGCATATATCGGTTGCCGTGGATGGATGTGGATGGCCAACTCGAGATGTACGGATGAGCAGAGAGCTGGAGTTGGTTCACCTAAGGTAGCTTGTCACCTTGGTGCGCTTGTCGAAGGAGGCGAACGCCGGAGGAAGCTTGGGCCCGTAGCTAGCGCGGTGCGGGGGTGTGCCCCAGCTCAGCTTGGCCCACCAAGCCCTCTCGCCGCTCACCTCCACCTTGCTCGGTTGATCTTCGCGGAGGTGCGGGAGACGGCGGAGGCTCCAGCACCCGCGGACATAGAGCTCCTTCCACTCGGGTGCAGTTATGACTGCGTCGTCGTCGCGGAGATGCTTCAGTTGTGGAAGCTCCTGGAGCCGTATCCTTTGGAGACGTGGGAGCTCATAAGCAGAATAGCCTTCATCATCAGGATGGGTGTAGAAAATTGTCTTGAGGTTGTAGCAGAACATGATGTCAAGTGTTGTGAGACTTGGTAGTTCAGATCCACGTGGCATGACGTCCTCCAATCTCGGGCAGTACTCCAAATGCAGATGCGTTAGTGTGTGGCCTATGCGATGCACACGGTCGAAAACTTGCTTCATCTGATGGCACCGCCAGAGTTTGCATTCCTCCAGCTCGTCCAAGTTACTCAGATCATTAAGGCAGGAGACAAAAGCATCATCTGTCATAGTGATTGATTTGGTGACATCCAGAAGATAATTTAAACCATGGGGATACCGATTCATCGCTGAGATCTCCACATGACGATCAGTTCGACGGATGAGAGGGGTGACCATTGACACCATAGTAACTCCCTCTGCCATATAATGACAGCGCACATCTGCGTAAGGAGACTTCTTTTGTACTAACTCAGGCAGTTTGTTGGCCACCATATCCTCTTCATCCTGCGTCTTCCTAATTTTGACCATGCATGGTGCAACCCGAACATAGAAAGATTGGAAGAACCGTCCTTCCCGTACTAAACCCATAGCAACGCTACGGAAGCTATGGAATAATCGGGAATCACTTATGCACACATGAGCAACTTGATTAGAAGGTTTACCATTTCCATCTGCACAGTAATCCAAGCAAAACACATCAGGGAGTCGCTGCAGCTTATGCCAAGGAAATCTTCTTAGAGAAGGAACACCCATGAGAAGCAATTGCCTTAGCTCGGGCAGATTAGGGATGTCAGCAGGGAGCTCCTTTATAGCAGTAGCAGACAGGTCCAGGTCCTTCAGAGCATCAAGGTTCCTGATGTCCACAGACTCAAGCTTTCTACATCCACGCAAGGACAGGCACCTCACGTGAGGTGCAGATATTAGTGAGAAGGATTTTAGGGTAGGATGCCCATCCAATTTAATCTCTTCCTCTTTGCTTGATGCCCATTCTTCAACATGTAGATTGAGCAAGCCATGGGCTTTAGAGATTGACCCTAGAAGCAACACCAATTTCTTGTTGTCGATAAGCTTGAGAGATTGAAGCTTCTTCATTTCTTCAAATATCTCCTCGGGGAAGGATTTTATTTGAGTTCCTGAGAGCTCAAGTGTTGTCAGACTAGACAATGCAACGATGGAGGGTGGCAACTCCACAAGGTTGGAGCATTTGACAAGCAGGAGCTCTTGAAGATTTGGCATGTTTTGGAACAAGTCACAATGGAATGTGTTTATAGCTGAATATGAGAGATCAAGGTAAAGCAAGTTGTTTTTCGTATTGCTATTTTTGTGTGTGAGCGTTCTCTCACTAATAGAGAAGCTGCTTATACTTTTGAGGTTATAGCAGCCTATAAGGGAAATCAACTGGAGGTTTAGGAGACACCAAATTGAAGGGGGGAGTGATTTTATGGGAGTGCAGGAGAGATCAAGAACGCGCAGACAAGGAAGCTTAGGCAAGAAATGATCAAGCCGAGCGAACAAGCTTGATGGCTGTGAGTGGCAATGCCTTACAATAAGTGTGGTTGGGCCACGGGTTTCCTGGCTCAACCATTCCATGCTTACATGCCATCCTTGGTCATCAACCAACGAGATCCATTTTAGCTGCTCCAAGTACTCCTTGTCATCAAGAAGTTTGTTTACTGTGAGGCGCTCTGCAAGGAGACCATGGTATGTCAAAAATTGTGCGGCAGTCTCGGTAGCCGTATCAGCTTCAGTTGCTGGAGAAAATGGTAGCTTCAACAAGGAATACTCCCGGAATGCTTGGAGGATGGCATTTCCAACTTGATGTATGTCATCGTACCTGTTGTGGTACCTGCCGGTTTCCTCCCTGATTCTTTCTGGGAGTCTTGGTTTAGTAACAGTAAGAATGCCTTGGGCAGCCCATTGACGGATGAGCTCATCCGAGGTAACAGATGAAGTAGAACTCCGTTGATCTCCGTCTCCATGAACAATATGATCTCCATGAGGTGGTGAATATTGGGGAAAGAGCACTAGCATGGTGTAGTGAAAACACTGAAGGACTACACGGTGCCAATACTGCTCGTCTTCATGGCGGATCGTGTCGAAGATGCACTTGGCCGATTGATGCAGCGCGGAGAGGATAATCATCAGAATTTGATCATCGGTGAAGGCCCCGTAGATGTTATCATCATCTGACTTGCTCCTTTCGCAGACATATTGGGAGGTGGTGAATAGAATCCATTCAGTACTTGTCCAGGAACGAGGAGGAAGCCCCACCACGTCTGAGAATCTCGTGCGCCCGATGGGCTCGTAGAGGTTGTCAACCAGCAGCAGGTACCTCGTCTTGAACAGCTTCGTGCGGATCAGATCAACAGTTGATTCCGACACGAAAGTCTCCAACCAGCCTCTGCCCTCCATCCCGTAGGTGTAGTACCGCAGCTCGTTGTCGGCTTCCTTGCGCCTCCTGTATTCATCTTGGTCGAGCAGCCCGAGCTCCTTTGCCACCGCGACGGCAAGCGCCAGCTCCACTATCACTCCTTGTCGGCCTGCTTCTTCCTCGTCCAGGTCCACCTTTACCACGTGTTCGAAGGGCCCGTATCCATCGCTGATTGCCTCCATAGCGATGGTTGATATGGACCGTGTGAAGGAAGCCGCCGTGCCCACCCCGACGTTCCAATGCACAAAGCCACGCCGGCACAATTTGTCACTCAGCCCACGATATGCGTCCGTGCCACGGTATCCCTCTAGCCTGGCAACAAAAGCAGGTTACATGTTAGCTAGCAACTAGTTCAGTGCTCGTGCGTTGCTACGGAAAATAAAATTTGAAATTTGAAACATAAAGGTCAAGCAATAAAAGAAAATTTGAAATTTTGACTACAAGATCAAACATAAATAATTACGATCATGAAGCCACATTGGAGTATCTTAAAATTAGTATTTAAGTATACCGAAGGCAGAAGATAACAACAAAACAAAGTTGTTGTAAAATGACCACTAATTTTCTGAGGTAAGATAAAGTTCTTGCAAGACAAGATCCCATTGGACTAAAAGCTTGAGGTCACATGGAAAAATAGGGCATAAATTCTAAGAAGCATTGAATGGGAAAGCAAGCTTGGGCTAATGAAATTTAAAAGATGATATTATGTTGTGTTGCATATACGATATACATAATATGCACTGTATACCTATACCACCTTTATCTTTTGTAAGACGAATGAAAACAGAAGCTTACGTAACATAAACCTGTGATACTATCCTTGAAACACTTTCGTATACTTAAGATATACAAAAAATTCTATTGATAACAACACACATACAAACTGGCTTATAAAAGGGGATGCCATGATTAACCAGGTTACAATGGACATCTAGTCAGGAACCAAAGCAACATCACCAAAAGCGTAGACGTATATAAGGTTTTGATAACAATAGCACATGCAAACTGGCTGCACACTTGGAAAAGAATATAAAACTGGCAGGAAAATAGTATGGTATTTTAAGTTTTCAACATACTAATGTATTTTAGGAAATTGCACTTGGAAAAGAATAGCAAAAACATGGAATGGGGTAATTGAACAATTACTGCATCAAATAGTTATTGTTGTGGCATGACTCATTATGAAATGCATGATTTGAATCAGAAGTATTTGACACTGGTTGAGCAAAATAAAGCAAACCAAAAAGGTGATACATTTAAAAAAAACATATGACAGGAGCTTTGCCCATTCATTAAAGAGTAATAGAGTTTTAAAGTTACACAAGCATCACCATTTAAATTATAATAATAGTTAACGGGTGACTATTTCACAAAATAAAAGCAAAACAATTCATCCATTAATAAACAACTGAGCGAGTGCCTTTAACAGCATTATGACCATGGATAAAAAAAGGAGTAGGTCCATTTAACCCCTGAACTATCTCGTTTGTCTAAAATTCAACCCTCAATTAACAAAACAGATAACCAAGCCCCCTCAACTATCAATACAATTATTTTACCCCCCCCCCCCACACACACACCCAAGACCATTTGAAGCCGGTTTTAGCTGGTGTGGATAAAAAATGCTATAGTTGGCATGATTTGCAAAAGTTGAATGAGGAAAGACTATTTTCCAAAGAAGAGTGGACATCAATAAGCTATCAGAATGAAATGACATGGTTAAGTGCATATTCGTAGCTTCCGTGGCCCATTGCTCTTGTTTAATACTTTAATGTTTATTCTGTACAACTGCACAGATACACAAGAAAATTGCAATTATAGAAACATTATTGAGTATGAGTCTAATTGGAATATGCCAATATGTGGGGTGTACAAAAGTATATAATGTATGAATAATAATGAGGAGACAGATTCACTTAGAGGATTCACAAAATAAACTTGGTGACAATTCACCTAGAGGATTCACCAAATAAACTTGCAGGATCAAATCTTTCTTCATCTGTGAAAGATTGGTGTGCCTTTTGGCTTGTTGAATGTCCCAATACATTAGCGCCACCAATACTATGCAGCTTTGCTTCTAGAAGGGTAAGAGATGAGTCTAATTTAACTATTTTTCTGTAAATGGACAGCCCATAGTTTTATCAGCACAGGCACACGGAATCATTAGGATATGTATTGCTGTAAACAGCTTTAGTAACAGAGATGCAAGAAATGCCTTCAAAGCAATACAAATTTGCCACGTACTATTTCTGCAAGAAGTCTAGTCATGATCTCAATGGTACTTCAAAATGTTCGTTTCAGCTAAAGCTCTAGGCGAACTGCTACAAAAAAAATGGTAGATCTGAATGGTAAAGCTGTCACCACATTGAAGTTATCTATTAAAAAGCCCAACTCAAACTATCTTAACACAATCCATGGAACTGAAAACAACACCTTTTATAGCATAAGTTCTCTAATATCCTACTGGAATTTTTAAGCCACAACGAATGGGTTGCGCAAGCAAGTACCTTACATCCAGTAAACACTAGAAAAAAAATCCTCCCAATGCATGACATGAGATAAAAAAATGTACTTCTACAGCGGCCTACTATTCCCCCAAATAGATTTTCAAGAATCTAATCCAAGATTCTTTTTGTAACAAAATTCACTAACTCCTTAAATGCACCTAAGAATCAAACCTCAAGTCATCTAATGACATTAATCCATGAACATATACACAAGCACAAGTATCTCTAGTGTTCTCCTGGAATTCATAGGAAATTTTGGAATACTTTTCACTTGTGGAGAAGTGCGAGCTTGTCATTGCAGAGCACAACAAACGAGTTGAGGAACTCCATCGTGTTTGCTATGAACATGTTCACCTGTAGTGCGCAGAGATACACACAGTCAGAGACCCTGAAAGAATAGGCCCATTGATGTGGGGAAGCACCACCAAATTAGGATATTGGAGAGGGGACAGGCGAGGTAGATGTCCACTGGTCGGAGATGGTGATGACCCTCGTGCTCTCATCGTCGTCGTCTTCCATCGGCGTGGGTGTAGTAGGCATGCGTGAGTGGCCAGAAGCACTCGCCACTTTCGATCTCAAACGATGCAGCATGGCTTCTTGCCGCGGTTGTAGGGGCTTCTGTTGTGGGGAAACGCACCACTAAATTAGATTTTAGAGCATTTCAACAGGCAATCGAGCTTCGAATCAAGCTAAGCCCTGGATTCGACATGTAGTATGCAGCCAATTTATACCTTGATGCGGATTTAGGGTCTAGACAGGCATCATGTTGGTCCAGATGCCACCGGCGACGAGGAAGTGGAGCAGGAGGAGGCTGGGGAATAGGGGAGGCAATGCAGCAGCGTGAGGTCGTTGTCACAATTTCACTGCGCCACCGTCGATCGGATCAAGCAGGTAGCAGGGTGGAGAATGAAGCGATGGCCTGGACTGAGGGAGGCGAGAATGTTGACAGAAACGGGGGTTAGAGATCGCCTGGACCGAGGCAGCTGAAGAGGACGGAGTCACGGAGACATGGGAGCACGCACGCAAGAAGCCTCCTACCTCCATTGCCCCTGCCTCCGTGGAGTGGGAGGGGGGACGGTTTGGGGGTGGGTGTGGGGCCAAGGGGAGGAGAGAGAGTGTACGATTTTGTTATTCTGTGACGTAAGTGTGGGAGAGATGGACGAAAAAATGGATGTATCACGACCAACTCCTAATTAGAAATAGTAGAGATTAATTAATTGTTCCACTGGGCCGGTGCCCACATGCATATGGGCAGCAGCTATTGACCCACGTGCGTATGGGCTACAACAAACAAATGTCTAATTTACAAATATCTACGTGACCACATCTTCTATATTTAGGATCAACAACAGAACAAATTTACGCAGTATTGAAAAAGTCCATATATATAATATAAATTACGTAATTTAAAATAGATAAAAATGTTGAGTATTCACGTAGAAAACATTTTACAAAATGATGACTTGTTGCATTATAGGAAAGCTTCCATTGTACAACACAAGAACAGCACAAATACCCAAAAATTGCAAAAAAAAAAAAGGTATTGTACCATATTCTAAAAATATAATTAATTAATATAACATAATTTATTTAGAAAAACCAAAAATAAATTTAATAATCTATAATGGACAAAAATTGTATCATACGTGATACCCAAGAAAATAACGAAATCAAGAAAAAAGGACAGAGTACGAAGCATAAGTGAACAAAAAAAAACTACTGTGTACCCCTATTAGGGTCGCTACAAATCACTTACTGAAAACCTAAAGAAAAAAATTCAAATCCTATTTGCTATCGACCACTCCGTTTCCCCTGTAGAAGAGTCTTTTTGTGTGGGTCTGACAGCTCCTAAGTTCACTCCCTCTCGACTCTCAGTGATTTCTCTCCTCCGCCACAACCAACTCACTGTATATCTCAGCGAGTAGGGGTGCAATCGGATCGAACATATGTCGATCGACCAACCAATCGGATTTGTTTAGCTCGAATCCGGTTAATTGTGTCGGATAATTGTCGTATTTGATATTGATTTCGGATAGTTGGTTTCGGATTTGGCATCGAATTCGGGGGATTACTATCCATCAGATCGGAATATTTTGATTATATTTTTAGATAATTTTTAGATATCTAGAAAATTTCAGCCCATATTCTAGTAGCTTCATTTGGATCTAGCCAAATAGCCCAAGTTAGGCCCTCCCTCCATGGCTCCACCCTCCTACCACTGTCCTATCTACCATCTCGCTAGCCGGTGTTAGGCGCTACCAGAGCTTGATATCTAAGAATATACTTTCACTTGCCTACGTAAATACTTAGTATTTTTATAAAACATAAAGGAATATTTGATACTATTGGAATTTTGTTGGACTACAGATAAAATAATTTGTTAAATTGTGATAATCCTGTTGCATGTTGAATTCATACGGCTAGTTACTCATTGCTATATGTGGGATATATGCGGTATCTATTTTCGCGCGATATCTAAGAAAAAATATTCAATACTGTATCAATTCTACTATGTATTCATTTCGAATTCGTGACCGATATTATTCGCGTCATATTCATATCCGGCACTATCCATATCTGATTCTGAGTCCAATAAAAAATATGATTTAGGATTTGGAAAGAGCAATATCCAACTGAATCCGAGCTGATTGCACCCTATTGTTGAGGGACTAAACAAAGAACTCATAGCAGTAAAAAAATAGAAGCCTTAGCCTACTTAAGCTTCTTTGTACATTTTTTAAAATTTTTGGCCTTCATCTGAACAAATTGTAATTCTGGCCACTTTTCTAACCACGAAAGCAGCGCAAACGATATATACCACCTACCACATTCCCTTACCACAATAGCTCTGTCCACCACGACAACTCCCCCGATAAGTGCGATAGGTGACTGGCCCTAACTAACTACCGTGGTACGGGACCTTAGCAGGATCTGCCATACACCGCGGCTAGTATGCCCTCTCCCTGATTTAGTTGGGGTAGTATTTTTTATTTTATTAATTAAACCATATGATTTAAAGAAAATTAGAAGCTTTAAAATTAGCTAATTGTTTTATTAGGTGATAAACTCAAGTAATAGTTTTTTACAGAAATATACCGTAACGTCATTTTGTACCTTAGTCGCAAAAACGAGGACATCGTTGACTAGTCACACATTATGCTTGTGCTTGTGTTTGGCATTGGAGACCAGAAGGCGCAAGCGTATTCTTCAATGCCAATTAGTGCTCAAATTGGATGGTTTCACTCAGAAACGGGTTGAGAACCTTTCGCCTTGCTTGAAATCATGGCACGGATGACGGATCTCATGCCGCACGGACGGCTAAAAATCGAGTGCTATCAATCAAATAATGGAATTGCTAGGTGTCGGACGTTTGATTTTTCTGGACGCTGCAATATTTTTTTTTCTACGAGTGAAATTTTTTTTTCCTACACGTGAAACATTTTCCTTCGATAACAATAGAAATGTGCTGCAACATTTTTTTCCTACGCATGAAACATATTTTCACTACGCGTGAAATATTTTCCTTCGATAACAGTACAAATGTGCGAGCGAAAAAAATATTCCAGACGTTGAAAAAAATATTACACCAAGCGTCCGACGAAACATTCAGCGATCGAACGTCCGACTCCCATTGCTATACCCAAGCGCCAATTAGCCAATCCTTAATATTAGTTACTTCCTCCATTTCACAGTATTTGTCAGACGCATATCAAGGAGACGGATATTTAAGTAATATCTAATAGAATTATATTATATTTGTCCCTGCTAGATTGGTTAGTACTACTTCTATCTTACAGGGGAAAGCATCTCCCATTCTATTAAATATTATTTAAATTGCATGCCTCGTGCGTCCAACAAATAGTATGAAAAAGTGGTATAATTTTATTGATCTATTATATTACTTTAAAAAAGAAGCTACCATATTCGCTCTCAGGAGCTAAAAATTTATATATTAATAGAAGGAAAAAGAGAAAGATTTATACTGTCATTATAATAGGTCTAAATTATAATGGTGTGGATTAATCAAACATATATTAAGCTATTACAGTTATATACGGTTGTTAAGAAATGCAACTCTATTTTCAATCCTAAAAACTAGAGTTGAACTATGCTTTCAAATAAAAACATATGTATTGTACCATCTAGCCACACAATTAGGTAGTGCCAGCTTAAATACTGCAACTAAAGCTCGTACGTCTATAGCGCGCATGCATGCATGGATGCTCCACAAGGCATGAGCCACGCAAGTAGCCTAGCGTCCGTAAAGCTTACTGGTACATCCGGCCTTATTTGTTTGGACTTAGATTTTTTTTATAATTTAAAGTTAGTTTTTTTGGCTTAAGTAGTTTAAAAGTAATTCGTTTTTATATATAATAAAGGTGAATAGTTTAACCTTAATTCTAATAACATTAGTTTAAAACAATCCTCAATAAAAGAAAAAACATCTTTTCAATATCTTTTGGCTTTTAAACTACTGAAATAACCCAATTAAACGGGCCCTCGATACGCATGCAGCTCGCTTTTGCTGCAGGACCGGAGTATTATTATACTATGGGTTAGATCCCTACCAAGTGGACTCTAGATATGAGAATTCACGTGAATCTCAAATATTATCCTGCGGTGGAGAATGTAAATTTCACTTGCACCAAAAAAAACCCTTCTTTTACATAAGTTACTATGTTAGCCTGAACATGAAAATTGTGGAAGAGGAGTCTGAACATGAAAATGATGGTTTTCATACAATTAAGAAGAGAGCATGCATACGGGGAGGGGGCACAATTCAACAGACGTACGAAAAGGATCCCTATATACAGATCAGGGGTGAAGCCGGATCTCGGGCCATTCGGGTTTGAGCCCGAGGTCTGGCAAGAAAAGTCTATATAAAGTCCATGTAAAAGTTCATAAAAAATCTAATAGCTTTTGGGTTAGCCCGAGGCATGAGTCTGGGCGTCTGGGCTGGCTCTGCCCTTGATACAGATAATTCTTTTTTTCAAAAAAAAAACTTTTCACCTTCAACTTTTGATTCAGATTTCATTTAACATGCAAATTTTGTACATTTTGATGTTCCGATATAAGTAAAACCTGCAAGGCTTGGGTGTCAATTCAACATGCCTCACGTCCCACTTACCGCATTCTAATTTTCCCTACTATTAACAAACATTTACTCCCTCCGTTCTTTTTACAATGATGTTTTAAAATCATGCAATCAATTTTTCTGAAATTTGACCAACAATGTGTGCAAAAAATTTTAGTTGGCTGTATGAAACCTACATCGTTAGATTTGTCGATAAAAGTACTTTCGTAACCAAGGTTGTTAGGATCGAGTTCTTGGATCGAATCGGAGACGGTTTGGTACGATCGTATTATAGAATTGAATAGTAGAATCTAATATCACACCTGATTCTACCAAATATACATTTCTTCAAATATATCTATTTGAATGATGATATCATTTTGAAATTGTACTTTAGAAAACATTATTTAATAAAAACATAGTATAAGTTAAAAATATATTGTTTTTTACGCCAATGATAGTATATATGAATGGATCAAAGGTGAAATTTTACAATTGGAAAGACATATGCAAGTAATTATTTATAATTAATTACTAGGATCGATGGGATCGCATGTAAATTGTGATCATGATCCTACAATTGTTTTTCGAATCGTAAGAGTATTAAGGGTCTGTTTGTTTTTGCTTTGGATTCTCTAAAATTTGATTCTGGATTGTGGTTGTAGAAGATGATTCTCCAAAAGCTAGAATCCAAAAGCACATTGAAGTGGATTGTGGATTCTAGTATATATGGGTGGGTTGGACATGTGAGAAATGATTTCTAGAATCGGGCTGTTAGTTTGCCTGTTTGTTTTAGCTTTTGATTCTAGATTCTGGCCCCAAAAATAGAATAAAAAACAAATAGTCCGATTCTAGAATTCGATTCTCACAATCCAGCCTACCTATATACACTAGAATTTACAATCCACTTCATATGTGCTTTTGAGAATCAGTTTCTACCTAGAATCAGTTTTTAGAGAATCCAAAGCTGAAACAAACAGACCCTTATTCTGCTTTTAGGCTAGAATCTAGAATCAAAAGCAAAAACAAATAGACCCTAAGATTCTACCAAATTAGTTCATACCTAGGATGGAATCGGTATGCTAAATCTAGGTTCTAAGAGATTCTAACAACCTTATTCATAACAGTAATAATAATTTTACTAATTTATACAGATACGCAGTTTAACAAGTAATGGTCAAAGCGATAGCTCAGACCATGTAAAAGCATTAATGTCAATTGAAAAAAAAAACAGATGAAGTACCGTACTGGAAGAAGAAATCGCTCAAATCATCGCTAGAACTCAATAATGCATATGTTGGTAATTTGTACACATAATATGTAACATCTCAATTTTTAACTTATTTGGATTTAATATGGTTTTTATAGGTTTTCTGATTTTTTGAGATTTTTTGGAATTTATTAGAATTTTTCATTATTATTGAATATGGACTATTTTGAAAAGTATTTAAAAGTTTGGAAATTTTTAATAAAAGTTTATCAAAAATATTTTATTTGGGTTCCAAATGTCTTAAAACATTTTTAGGAATTTTTACAGAATTTTTATAGTGTTCCTACTATTTTATTTGGCTTAAGGTATTTTCTGAAATTATTTTAAATCAAAAAATCCTGAGATAATCGTATGTATAGTGTTGGGCCAGAGCCCATAGGGCTTAGCCCATTTCGACCGGTTCAGCCCGTATTCTAGAAACCTTAGTCTTGGACCGTTGGATCTTAATCCAATGGTAGATTGCGATCATGAAACCCTAGTGGGTTGCGGCTGTTGGATCGCGTGGGTGACCCGGATTGAGCCGCGTTTTGCACATCATGCCGTCCATCACGACATGTGTTCGGTACTTTGTCATCGTCTTCACGTGACCGAACAGGACACTGTTCTGTGTTCGAGTTGTGCCCACCATAGCCGAGCTCTCCGAGTCGGGTAAGGCTGGGATTTTGCGGCCAATAAAAGTGCGCGTTGGGACCGTCTTGAGTACAACAACCAAAGCCCTAAGCTAGCAAGTCGAGAAGCGCCATCATTTCACCGAGATATGGAGTTTTTGAGGTGCGCCACTGTGAACAAAAAGCCGTCGATTCGCTGCCATCTGAGAAGCTTGAAGCCTGAGACTAGTCGTTTTGGATTCGTCGTTGTTAGATCTGTCGCGTGCGCACCCTAGATCAGCTGGAGCATCGTTCTAATTTTCTGATTTTTCTTTCATTCAGACTTTTTGAGAGCTCGTTCTTCCTCATACAAGCTCCGATTGAGACGATTTAAATTTCTAAAAAATTATAAAATTAATATATATTTAATGGTGAATTTTATTTGAATTTTAGAGTTTATTTGCTTTCTATCTTTGTGTTTATTTGGTATTTTATCTCGTTACGCGTAGACATCGAAGTGCTTAGAGCTTCCGAGGGAGAATCATTGACTTAAGATCAAGGTCCAAAGCAAGAGCAAGACCTTTTCTAAGGCAAGTTTGATTGATCATGTTGAATCCAGTTTTATAAAATCGCTATGTTGATTTAAAGTATGCATGATATTTTATGTGTAGAATTATTTCAAAATAATTTGGGATCTAGTTATTAAACCCAATTGTATTATACCTACCTTGTCATTTGCATGCCATGATTATTTGTCATCCTAGGATGGTTCACTATTAGTTGGTTGCTAATAGATGCCAACGTGGGTTGGTTAGACCGTGTATAGTATGCTTAGTCATGCCACGTGCAATTCATGTCTTTTGAAAATATCAAATTAATCTTGATTGATGGAATATAGAACATGTTTATAGAATTGGTGTGTCAGGTGTGTCAGGTGTTGTCACACAATGATGTTGAGTTGTAGTGATGGGGTTGTTATGCAACGATGTTGAATTGTTGATGGCACGTGATGCATGGTAATCAACTGGTTGGTAAATAATTTAGATTGAGACAAGTGGCAAGGGGCAATATGCCAAGGTGGGCCAGAATGCAAAGGGATTGTGAAAGTGTTGTCTCGATCAACCTAAGGACTTAACCTTGCAAGCATTTGACCTGAGTCAAACATGAAACCACATGTGTGGAATAGGACGAACCTAGTTGATTAATTTGCAATGTCTTAGCTTTGGTACTACTATTAGTGGTGTGAGTCTCGAGTTATACGGTTCAACTCACATGGCGCAAGAGGGGGGCCTTGTTGTGGTGGTTATAGCCCTTTAACTTTGAAATCTTAGCGGTTAGTACTGGATTAAGACAGAGTTTTGTAAAGGCTTTATCATGATCTCTCTGCGGCACACAAAGAAAATGTGCTAATGACGTTGCACAAAGAGACGATCATGTCGTGTGGGTAAAGCGCATAACTTCTACAAAGTGTAAAATCTATTCGGATAGCCGTGCTCGCGGTATTAAGCAATGCTGGGGAATTACAGTCAAGAGATAGATTTTGTAAAATGAAAACTTTGGAAAGGGAAGCTGGATGCAATTTGAAAGTTGGAAATATGATTTAGGGCTGGAAGCCAAGTTTACATGAGAAATACTTCAAAGTTATTATTTATTGTTATTTGTTTTACTGTCTTTTCAATATATTTATTGTATTTATTTGTAAATAATGTTTTATTGCAAAATAGACATATCAGAATAGAAATAAGCTTTGCATATGGTTATGTTAGAATTGCATTCTGTTCACAACTTGTTGAGTGCTTTATGTACTCACTCTTGTCAACAAAATCACCAGTTGAAAAGGAGTCTACACTAGCTCATGAAGAGGAGTACCAGGAGGAGGCGAACGTTTAGGGTGCCAGCCTTGTCAGTTGCCTGTGGTATCCTAAGGGGTTTATCTATATTTTCTTTTCGCTGTTGTTTAAACTTGTTATCTTCTATTTAGCCTTGTGAGGCACATTCATGTAGGGTTGACCATAAGGTCAGTCAATAGATCAATAATTAATATATGAAGTCTTTTATTATGTTTCCACTGTGTATGATTGTGATATTCATCTATATTGAGCTTGTGTGCACTAGCGAGATCCTGGACTAGTGCGATATATACAGAGGGTCTGAATTTGCATATTCAGGTCCCGACATACTATCACCACCATCAAGTGCCCTCGAGATTGAAGTAAACATTCAAAAATTCAAACCACTATTCCCTTTGAGATTGATGCAAACTTTCAAAAATTCAAACCACCCTCCCATCTTCTAATCATTGCTATATGTCTTGCACGAGATTAATGCCCCATTTCAAAAATAGGAATTTTTGAGGGAAACCATGATGTTGTTCTCCTGTCCTGTTATCCAACTTCCAAACAAATTCAAAACATAGTATATGTTTTCTATTTTCCCAGACTCACTAAATGTTATGCATACTACTCAAAATATAGTTAGATTTTTTTATGCTTTAACAAATTGGATTAAAGAAAATTAATTCCTAGAATGGTGCAAGAGAAAAAAAAGGATAACCCATAATAAAATCCTGTAAAATATAAAAATAAAAAGCACACAAGTTTAGTCGGTGGGACTAAAACTATGACTTTGACCACACGACATAGGTGCCACACCAATTGGACTAGCCACTAGTTTGCCACTCTTATATGACTTGTGGTAATATTATAAAAGTAAGGACCTATTTGTAAAGTAGGAATTTCTGAGGGGCAAAAACATTACATTGATCTACTATATTCCTACTTCTAAACAAACCGTAAATGTAATACGTGTTGTTTATTTCCCCATATCCACAAAATGTCATCGGTAAAACAACTCAAAATAAATATTTATATTTAGGCTTTAAAGATATGAATTAATTAAAATCAATCTCTGTAATGCTAGGGGAGAGAAAATCATGGATAACCAATAAATTTCTTTCCTTAGTGATTTTTAAAAGCTTTGCAAATAAGGGAGCTATAGATTATACCAGAAGTTAAGATCTCGCAAAGAATCGCGCCATTTGTCCAAGGGAGATTTCTTCATGATAGGATTTGAGGAAGATGTTGACATTTCTTATGTTTTAGTACATTGCGGATCAAACTTCTTGATGCATGTACACAGAACCTGCATACACTTTAAGTAAAATAATCATGAACTAGAATTACAATATGTACTCTTTTTCAATTTAGATAAGCATTTGGACCAAATATAAAAAATTATTGGAAAGATGCGACTATATATTAACTCGTAGGAAAATGCTAAAAAGATAGTTGTCTGAAATTTATCTTAGCATGGGATGATGGCTGCAACAATTCAATTTAAACATTACAATAGTTCAATCCAAATGTTGCCATATCATTGTATTTTTGTAGTTTTCACTACAATATATATAGCTAATCTGTTTCACAATATAAGTCCGTTTTCATGGGATTAGTCAAGTGTATCGCATTATATCATTGCTATAATCTAGTTATATTTATTACAGTTTTTAGATCAAATTTCACGAACCTACCAACATTTCATCCTAATAGTCAAGCAACTACCACTTCTATGACCAATTTGACAAAACCACCATTACTTTGGGCTTACTTCTCATAGAACTATAGTAGCATTGATCAGGACAGGTCTGGCCACTTGGGTGCACCTGGCGGTGAGACGAACCAAATCGCAATGCCACGTCATCCCATCACGTATAGTGATGACATGAACCAGGTGGATCAGGCTAGTAGGACATGGCAGGGCAGGTGGGAGCTGGTGTGGTCAAACTGCCCAAGTTGCGTCTAGGTTGGGCTCGTGGGAGGTAGTCCGTGTGACCAGCATTGAGTGCGCGTATAAAATTTGTGGGAGGTGAGAAATGGCACCCACCCTGCATGGGCTTTATGTGTGCACACGATGCTGGTCGTGCACACCACATCCCACGAGCCAACCCTGACACGCAGTGTTCTAAATAAAGGTTGTTAAGGCCTTTCAAATGGCTGTTAAAATTGTAAAGGTCCCCTACTCGTTACGTTTATGAACATTTCAAGGTTAGACCGTTTTATCGGGTCATTTTTCACTTTAACGGCTGTTAACGTTTAACAAGCCCATTTTATCAGACCATTTATTTGGGTAAAATTGCAAGATTGCCATATGATATAGAACATTATGACATACATAAGATGAATGCTAGTTTTGCTTTTTATTGCTAGTTGAGTTGTTCATTCATTTAATTATGATTCTTCAATTACATTCACATCATGTTATCTTTTTTCTTCATGTCACCGCTGTGAACAATTGTCGATAGCTTGATAGTTTCATTCTATATGCATGAAAGAAGATGAATCAGATGCTTATTTTGTTACTATAAACATGTGTATATATTTCTCAGAATTTTTAATAGTAAAACTGTTTACAAGATTGTTTACAAGGCCACTTATTGTATACACTAAAAGGTGGGGTGACCGTTCGTTCGCCATTTACCGTTATATAGAACATTGCTGATGCTGCCCAGTTTGATCGCACTAGCTCCCACCCGGTTTGCCACATCGGTTCGATCAACCCAACCTTCTAGCCCCTGTCATCACTACATGTGACGGGATAATATTGCACTGCGATTCGGTTCATCTTACTACCAGATGAGCCCAAGTGGCCAAACCCATCCTAAATAGTACTTATGTGCGAAGTAGACCTAGAGTAATGGTGGCTTTGTGAAATTGGTCATAGAAGTGGTAATTCCTTGACAATTAGGACAAAATGTTGGTAGGTTTGTGAGATTTACTCTTTTTTTATGTCTACCCATTATTTTAACGCTGAGAATATTGAGTGGTAGAGCATTTCATCTAGAGAATTATACACATGTATTTTCGTCAAAAAAAATAGATACATGTATGACATTCATAATGATGTAAATTTGTAAATTGACACCTGCTAGAAGCAAATTTGCATGGCAATCTAGCTACAGAGACTGTCAGAATACGACAAGCTACCTTAAGCTAGCCAGCTGTATATTGTATTTTCTTTGTATTATAGATGTATTTGGAAGAGAGGAGAGGACAAAATTGCATTAATTGCAAATAAAAAATGGAAGGGGAAGTAGGGAAAGTCTGCTGCTCAATTAATGAGGCAAAGTTGCGAGTGCAGTAATTTACAGGAAGGACAAGATTCACACTCCAAATCAGTGAAAGGTAAAGTTTTCATTTCAATTTTGTCCTAAAGGACACTGTGTGGGGGTCACTCCAAAGGTTCCTCAATAGAGGCGATGAATAATTGGGTAACCTGAGAGCGTGTTTGGGAATTTGTATTGAAAGGTTGCAAGTTCTAAAATTTTCAAAAGTTTCAGTGCAGTAGCAGTCTGACCGCCATGGAAATTGCGGTCTAACCACATGGTGTAGTGCAACCAGGCCTGAGTAGCTAGTCCATTTTTCCCAAAGAAGGGGTTTATGTCTCAAGCTTATAGCATTCTGACCGCAGGTTGGTTGGCGATTTGAATAGTGCATCTGACCATCATAGGGGTTAGCGGTCTAATCGATATCTTGTTTTCAACAAGAGTGAATTTCGGGTTTTGAGTATTGACTAGGTTTGAGGGATATGGGATCGATGCAGTAACGTTGCATGTTGAATATTTTGACTAATAATTTATGATCGAACATGGTTTTTTGTCTATTGTGTGTAGGTGGCTTGGGTGAGATAGTTGGGCTCAAGCAAGAACCACGATAGACAAGAATCATGGAAGAGAAAGTTGATACAAGGACCTTGTTGAAGCAAGATGGTGCAAGTGGTGCGCCAAGTTACTTGGGCCCATGCAAGTTAGGATGGTTTGGTGGAATCCTTATGCATGAGAGACTTGATGGCATGTCATTGGTACCATAAGCATATGTGTCAAGGTAAGGGAAATGCTTCGAGGTGAACAAATGGCTAAAGGTTGGTAGTGAGGCATTTTGGTAAAGTGTCCAATATTAAAAAAAAGTAATGAAATACAAAACTACGATGGTGGCCTAAGTGATTTAGGTTAAGTAATGAGGGAAGAGTCAAGTGAATTTAGGTTCTGGAGCATCAGTGAAAGAACATGTGAGTGGATGGACAATATCCTTTAAGATCCTGGCCTAGGGTTAAGACAAATAGAAAGAGGTATGCCTCCTCTATATAGAGAGATGAGAGAGAGAGAGAGTTATCTCTTAAGTCTTTGTGCTCATGAATAGAAAGAGCAGGTGATCTTAGAATACTTAGAAAATTCATGAGACTTGTGTGTTCCCCATGGAGCTCTTGTTCTCCTAGGAGCTGTTGCTATAAATAGTCCTCATCAAGTAGCAATAGAGATCCCAAACTCGGCAAAGTATTTTTTTTCACGCTCTTGTTTTAGATGTGGCTTTCTTGATTTAGTTATGTTTTGCCTCTCATTTCCCTATTCTTGATATTGTTTTTGTGTCAAGGATTTGTAAGACATGGTTTTGACTCTAAGAGTCTAGATATTAAGGAAAATGAGTCATATCATAATTATTTAGGACTTAGAGAGGTGCTATATGAATTCCTAGGAGAATCCTAATAGGATTGGGATTCTTACTTCACTTTAGAGCAAGTTTCGTACTTCTATTTGGAGTACAAGGGGACTATATAAATCCATGAGGGGTGGCCATAGAGAACCCAAGGTTCGAGAGGGCTCTGAGAGAGCAACAATTACTTTACTCTTTTTAGGTTGTGCTTAACGAATTTGTGGTCGGCTTCGCCAAATCATTTTCTCTTGTCACGGTTGCTTCATCGCCATTATTTTGGTTCTCTACAAGATTCATCTACCATGTTCTTGAGACCGTGCTTGCTCATGTTGTATCTTACAAACTGATCATATATGGGGACTGCTGTGCATAACAAGGGTATCAGAGTGTAACAAGTGGTATAAGAGCCAAGACAAGATTAATCTGATTCGTGAGAAGGTCAGTAAAGCTCATATAACACAAAATCAAATCAATGTCAATGATGTGGAATCAAGTAGAGTAATTTAATGGCGGAGAAAATTTAGTGTGCGGCAATGTGTGGTGAAGGATATCCTTGTCCAGCAGGGACTAATCAATGCTCTTGAATGGGAGAAAGTTGAAAAGACGTCCGTTGAAGACTGAAAGATTATGGAGTAGAAGACTATCAGTACAATCTGTCTCTCTCTCTTCGATGAGGTAAACTACTCGATGATCAAGAAAAATTCACCAAAAAATTATGGAAGGACTTAGAAGAAATGTGTATGGCAAAGTGGCTGACAAACTAGTGGGTTCTAAAGTGACAACTCTACAGTTTGCACTTGAAAGAAAACACACGGTTTGTTGACCATCCCAATTTCTTCAACAAACTTGTCACATAGTTTTCTTGTGTGGATGAGAAAATTGAGAATGACAAGCTCATCATACTAGCTCCATCTCTACAATCATCACGAGAGCAATTGTCATGAATATTCTCATCAGGAAAAACAATCTCAACTTCAATTAGGCAGTGCATATCTATTGGAGGCGGAGTCCTTGAAAAAGCCATTGGAATCTTCATCATTAGGTGATCAAGCATTGGTTGTCATAGGTGTTGCAGATAAAAGCAATAGTCAAAGGAAGAAGAATATCAAGAGCAAGGGCACACATGTATGATATCTATGTGACAAGGGAAGTCACATGATAAAAGACTGTCCGAGTTAAAGAAAATGAAGGATGCATGCTCAGTGGCGATATATGATTCAAACGTACTTATCGTCAGTCAATCAAGTACTTATCAAAGATGGATATTGGATTCAAGTTGTTGATTCCATATATGTTCATCAAGGGGGGATGTTTGACGAAGGACCTCTACGCTTAGCGCATGAAACTGTTCACTTACCGTATTGCAAGAAGTATACAATTACTGATGTGAAAACTGTTACATTGGAGATGTATGATGGAGCACATCACACATTGATGGGAGTTCGATATATTCTTGTCTTGAAGAAGAATTTAATATTTGTGAGGCTGCTTGAACTCGAAGGTTGTGAGGTTCACTTGGATGTAGAGTCATGCTAGTTACTTGCAAAGGGCAGATGATCATGAACAATATCTGGAGCAATGGAGGATATTGATTGATGGATAAAACTGAAGGAAGGGCAACCAAAAGGAGATCTAATAAAAATCCTAATCAGGAGAAGGAATCCGTTTTGTCAGTAATAGGTACTCAAATCTCAACTATAGTTTTGTACGAAAATGCAAAGAGGGTTGTAAAATCTAACAGGCGCAAAGGTGAAGGTGCGAGCTGTTGGAGGAAAGAAAACGTGGCAGGACCAACCACACAATACTGGCGAGTAGGTGGAGCTTTGAGGCAATACAAACCTATGGCATGAAGGATTGTAGGAATAGGAGGTGTGGTTAACCAAATTATAAAAGAAAAGAGCTCTCAAGTGGAGGGACTAGGCGGCCAGGCATAGATTCTAACACACATATTGTGATGATGTGTATGAGCCCCTGTGGTGGGGGCACTTCCAAAGGCGGGAGATAACACAAAGAAAGGAATAAAAAATATATTCAACTTGGAGCAAGTTCTTGCAGAAGTACAAAGACTTCGACGGATAAGAGTAAAGGTAGAAATAGTAGAGGAAAGTGACTCATATCCTAATCATTTAGGACTTGGAGAGGTTTGCTACATGAATTCCTAGAAAAATCCTATTAAGATTAGGATTTCTACTTCACTTTGGAGTAGTGTTTCTACTTCTCTTTGGAAGAGAACTAAGGGGCCTACATAAACCTATGAAGGGTGACCATAGATAATCGAAGCTAAGAAGAAGCAACTCATCCAAAGTAGAGGACGTATGAGAGGATTAGATGCTAAATTATTCTTTTTAGAATTGCTAATTTGAGGGTGCTCTCACCAAATGTTTAGTGAGGACGTCTCACTTCCCTTCCCCCTCAAATGCTCTCTCATCATGACACTTGATGCCATCCCCTTCATCCTACTCCCCCATTCCCTTCCCATCAAATTCAAAATAGTTTTGTTTTTCAAATCCCCCCAAGTTTTTGAATAAATACTTTTTAACCACTTTCGAAAGTTTTTTAATTCAAAAACCAATTTTGAAAGTTTTTTAATCCAAACTTTTCTAACGAAATGTTTTTATTGAAACTTTTCGAACCGAAAGTTTTTTGAATCAAAAATTTTCAATCCAAAAGTTTTTGAATTAAATTTTTTTCACAGTAAGAACTTTCTAATTTGAGAATTTTATATGTAAAATTTTTCAAGTTGAAATTTTCAATTTAAAATTTTTCGTGTCAAAACTTTCTAATTTGAAAAATTTCAAGTTGAAACTTTCTAATTTAAATTTTCTCGATTTGAATCTTTCCGAGTTAAAATATTTCGAGTTGAGTATTTTTTTTGTTGAAACTTCCTATTTAAAATTTTCTAATTTAAAATTTTGTGTTAGAGAGGGGAATGAAGGGATGTGGTGGAGTGAGTAGGGAAGAGGAAAAGGTGGAGGTGGATGCAGAGGATAGCACGTGCCATCTAAGGAGAGTGTCCTTAACTTTTTTAGTTTGAAGGTAACATCAAACTAGTCATATCCCTTCTTTTAGTACTAGATTTTTGTATATGGCAAGGATCCGAGGGTCCTAAAAGGTTTAAGAAGGTTGTGGGAGATTGATAATTCCTTATATTATTTTGAGGTTGTGCTTCAAAAATTTACGGTCGGCTTCGCTAGATCTTTTTCTCTCGTTGTGGTTGTTTTGTCTCCATTATTTTAGTTCTCTCTACAAGATTCATCTGCATCATTCTTGAAACCATGCACGTTCTTGTCATATCTCACAAACTTTGATTCGATCCAGGGGCTGATACGCATAAGAAGGGGTATAAGAGTGTGATCCCATCCAACTATGTCCTTCTTGAAACAACTTCATGAAGTTGCTCGGCTTTGAGAATTGAATGGTACAAACTTGGGTTTTTTTTGCTACAAGGAGCATGGGTTTGGTTCTTGTGATTAAGAGTGCTTGGACCTGTGGAGAATCCTTAATCATGTTGAATTAAATCCTCCCACGAGCTATTCAAAATCATGGTTTTTATTTTTTGCCCAGTTTTAGTGCCTCTTGAGTTCAAGAGCAAAAATGTCTCAACTCTATAAAGTTCTTGCTAGATCTCTTTGTGGTTTAGGTTCCTGAGCTGTTGTAAAGGGGTGCATAAGGTAACTTTTGCAAACCGTTTTGGCCAAGATTGAGGATTTCAAATGGTGCTTGAATGGCTTAACATTTGCCGCCATAGTGTAGATTGTAAGCTTTTGTAGTCAATTAATTAAATGGTACTAGAATCTACAAGAGCTGTCAAAATCGAAAATGATAGCATGATTCATGTGTTTGGATTTCCTACAAATAGATTCATGTAACGAATGAAATGTTTTCCTCAAATTTTCACTTTCTCAAAACTTTTAAAAGGTATTCATAAAACAGAAGAAAAATAAAGCGGGAAATAAAATATACACCATTCATGTACATATGTCAATTTTTATAACATTGCCTCACCAAGAAATTGGACAAACTAATGTGAACTTATACATTTTTGTAATGATCATACATACTCCGTATATTATATCCCCATGAGCTTCGCGCCCCTCGCGCTATCCACGCCATTTTTGCACGACGTGCTTGCTCCGTAGTGCGCCGCGTCGTCCACTTTGCTCACTGGCTGATACGGCTCAATTATTTTACTCCCTCACTCGGCCGCAACGCTTGCGTGGCACGACGGTAGCGCGCTTCGCCCCCAGCCAGCCGGTTGCGCGTTCAATTCCCACTCCCGCGCGTGCGCGCCCGCAGAAGATTTTTGCTCGAGCAACACGTGGCGCGCATGCTGAGGGCCGCAGGCGATGCATGGCGCCTTTTTTGTGAAAAAGACCCTCGGAATTCCTAAAATTACGTGCATGCCCTTTTTTTCCTGTAAGGCCCCAGAAAATTACAGGAAAACCCAATTTTTTTGTACAGAGGCCCCCAAAATTACGTATTTGCCCATTTTTTATAAGGAGACCCCTGAAACTGTCAAAATTTGTTTTCTTTTGCGTAAGAGGCCCCCAAAAAATATGATAGACTTTTCGAAAATACATATTAGTCCATTTTTTTTCGATCCTCAAAACTTCCGAAATTCCTTTTTTTTGCAGATACCTCCAAAAAATTAAAAAAAAACTTTTCGAATTTGTGTACAAACCGTGTACATACAAATCCTTTCTGCGAAAGACCCCTAAAAAACGAAATCGCGCGAACTTTTTTCGTCGACCAAGTTGCGGCTAGCGCGGCGTGCGCCGCGCCCACACATCTAGTTTGAATTAAGAGCTTTTCTCTGTTGCGGTCTACATAACCGGGGCATAACCAACGCTAAATCTAATCTTAAGCGTTGATCTAGAGGGCTAGAGTAGTCCTTTAACACATCCAAAAGGAGCATAATGGGCTATAACTGTTCAATAGCTGTGCCAAGTTTTGTGTCACCAATTTTTGCCTTGTTTAATAATCAGGCCGTGGCCATACTGGGCTAAATGGGTTTGTATCAGATTATGGCCTGACACCAACCTAATCTAACCATGAAACCTTTTATATGTTATCTCACACATGAATAAGTATACTATTTGTGAGTAATTATGTCACAATTGTACTGTAGTAAACTATACCTTGCTACGAGCTTAGATGATATTAATATTAATCAACAGCTATAAAATAATGTTTATTTACCTCTGCTTTGCTTGCTCTTAATAGTGAAATTTCCAGCCGTGAACTTGGAATAATATAATTTAATGCTGGCTCACCAAGAGAACCATTTGGCATCTGTCTTATCTGTCCTAAAAAGCGAACAGTACTCTGCAATCCTTCAATCCGATTGTAGTGGTATATAAATATATCCCCTATTTAGCAAGTGCACACACTTCCTTATTATATGCTCCTGCGAAAATTACAAAAAGAACACAATTAACCCTTAATATGCATATTGCTCAACCTACACACAAGTGAAATAAGAAGTCAGATACTTACCTGAGAATTGAATTTGACAATGTAATCAGCACGTCAAGAAATGATGTATACACCAACTAGCTAGGCTTGAAAAATCACAAAAGGGTAAAAAAAACAAACTTTTTTTTCAGCAATCATTAGAAAAGGGCTTAATTATGGACGTAAAAGAACAGCAATGGCTAGGGTGGGGGATGGGGTTATCGATCACTAGAAAATAAGAGATTAGATGTGACTTGAAAGAACAATGCACAGCTCGCAGGGTAAGCAATATCTAGCTAGGAAGGAAAGGAAAGGGATGTGTCTCCTTGCAGCACTGTCTAATATAGACAAGTAACATCAAAAAAAAACGACATAGGTCGAAAGAGCCTGAAGCTTGTTTAAAGAACAAAGGGGATAACTTATCATGTGCGTCCTAATATCTATTCCCTCCGTCCTTGAAAGCAAGGGAGAGAAGCGTTCAAATTGTGTCCTTAAATATTAGGGATTAGGGGCTCTCCCTCCTTAAATTGTGTCCTCAAATTGTGCCCATACATGCAGATGCACGCAGATACATGCGACACACATATTTCAAAACAAAAAAGCGGCAGGTTATTCCCTATAATCGTGATTAATTAATACATGCATGTTGCCAATTAATAGAGACACAGTATTAAATAAGGACATTAGAGTCTTTCGGCAGAAACCATAATATGTCTAAAAATTTTTTTGTCCCTATACTTTCCAGGACGGAGGGAGTAGCTTGGAAGGAATGGAAAGGGGTGTGTCTCCTTGCAGTAGTGTCTTGTATAGACAAGGAATATCAAGAAGATGCTTGGGTTGCACAAGACAGCAAGGAATGATACTCTCTCCAGAGCTAAAGGTCACATAGGTCGAAAGAACCTCAATTGCATCATGCATGTTTAAAGAACACAAAGGGGATAACTTGCCATGTGCGTCCCAGTTAAAGGACATGCAAAACTGGATCGATAATTATGCCATGGCTTGTCTTTCTGCAACGGAAAACATTACTTACATTACTTGAAGAACACGAGCAGCAGAAAATGTAGTGTTGCTTCTGCAACAATTTGACTTAATAACTGACCGTCACTGAAACATTACTTACATCTGGTAGAAACTAAACTAAAAGCATTGGTAAAGAAATTTCGCGATATGGAGTAGTCTGATTTCTTGCGTTCCAATTGAAAATACACTCGCACTTGTAATCGGATCCCCCCAAATTGTTGTAAGAGGGCAGGAGAAGTAATTAGCACTCGAGTTGAATAATTAATACCTCACCGGCCGGCCGTCGTTCGTCGGCTCGTCACCGCAGCGGCCGCGCCGTCGTCGGCGCCGCACCATCCTCGCCGCCGCCCCTTGTGACCGTTTGCGATCGGGATGAGGGAAGGGAAGGGGAGCGTCAGCCGGAATGGGCCCAAACAAATTTCAGGTCATGCTAGGGTTTTTGTCGATAATAGCCAGAAATTCTGTGACATGCTTGCAAAGTTGGCATGTTTCGTTCGCCTTCGCAGTGACTCATATGGCGGGTGAAACATCGATCTTTCACAACTTGGAGATTTTGAGTCAAATTAACAAGCTCGTCTTGCCAACTACAGTAGCCGGTCGTCAAAGATTATGGTTGTAGCTCACCAATTATAGGGTTAAGTCCTACGTGATCGTGATGCTTGCTAATCACACTACAAAGGAGGATTAGACTAGCAACAAAGTGTACGAGTTCAAATACAGTAAAATTGGCATGATATCACTCAGAATACTCAAGCGTCTCTTTGAACAAAGAAAGCAAAGTAAACAAATGTCTTTATAAAAAAAAAGAGCGAACAAACAAAACGGAGACCTGTCAAGTCGAACCACCCACCAGCACATGACCTCCGACCAGTCTCAAGCCACTTTCTGCACTGCGCGATCAGGATCCAGCAGTGCCTTGTGCGGTTGTGCCTGAACTGGCTAGTTATGTCAAAATTCCACTGTAGTAAACTATACCGTGCTACGAGCTTAGATGATATTAATATTAATCAACAGCTACAAAATAATGTTTCTTTACCTCTGCTTTGCTTGCTCTTAATAGTGAAACTTTCCAGCCGTGAACTTGGAATAATATAATTTAATGCTGGCTCACCAAGAGAACTGTACTCTGCAATCCTTCAATCTGGTTGCTGCGGTATATATATAAATATATCTTCCTTATTATATGCTCCTGAAAAAATTACAAAAAGAACGCAATTAACCCTTTATATATATAAGAAGTCAGATACTTACCTGAGAATTGAATTTGACAATGTAATCTGCACGTCAAGAAATGATGTATACACCTACTAGCTAGGCTTGAAAAATCACAACAGGGTAATAACAAACAATTTTTTTTGTTGCATCCATAACTAAAAAAGGGCCTTAATAATGAACGTGAAAGAACAACAATGGCTAGTTTTTTTTTTTTTTTTGGTATTTTGTTAGAAGCTTTTTTTTTTGTTTCTTTTCTTTTGGTATCGATCACTAGCTAGAAAAGAAGGGATTAAATGTGGACTTGAAAGAACAATGGACAGCTTGCAGGAAATCGCTATATGTTGAAATGATGTATACGACCAACCAGCTAGGCTTCAAAAATCACAAAAGGGTAAAAAAAACATTTTTTATTTTTTGCAGTGATCACTATAAAAGGGCTTAATTATGGACGTAAAAGAACAGCAATGGCTAGTTTTTTTTTTTGTATTTTCTTGGTAATAGTTTCTGTTTTTTTTAGGTGGTGCGGGGGAGGGTAGGGGATGGGGTTATCGATCACTAGAAAAGAAGAGACTTGAAAGAACAATGCACAGCTCGCAGGAAGGAAAGGAATGGACGTAAAAGAACAATGCACAGCTCGCAGGAAGGAAAGGAATAAAAGAACAATGCACAGCTCGCAGGAAGGAAAGGAATAAAAGAACAATGCACAGCTCGCAGGAAGAACAATGCACGTGGACTTGAAAGAACAGTGCACAAGCTCGCAGGGTAACCTTGTAGCAGCGTCTTATATAAATAATAAGGAGCACCAAGAAGATACCTGGGTTGTACAAGCAAGCAAGGAATGATATTCTCTTCAGAGCTAAAGGCAACATAGGTCGAAAGAACCTCAATTGCATCATGCATGTTTAAAGAACACAAAGGGGATAACTTGCCATGTGCTGAACCAGTTAAAGGACATGCGTCCCAGTTGCACGTCTTTCTGCAACAGAGAGCATTACTTACATTACTAAAAGAACACGAGCAGCAAAAAATGTAGTGTTGCTTCTGCAACAACTTGCCTCAAGAACTGACCGTGACAGAAACATTACTTACATCTGTTGATCACCGAGGCTGGTAGAAACTAATTCTAAAAGCACTGGTAAAAAAATTTCACGCTGTGGAGTAGTCTGATTTCATGCGCTCACTCACTCGTAATCGGACCCCCCCCCCCCCCCCCCCAAATTGTTATAAGAGTGCAGGAGAAGTAATTAGCACTCGAGTTGACTAATAAATACCCCACCGGCCGGCCGTCGTTCGTCGGCTCGTCGCTGCCGCCCCTTGTGACCGTCGACGCTGCGCCTCCTCGCACCCGTTTGTGATCGGGACGAGGGCAGGGAAGGGGAGCGCGCATCAACTGGAATGGGCCAGATCGGATGTTTCGGCCGACGGCTGTATTATGTGCTTTGAAGCCCAAACAAATTTCAGGTTAAGCGAGGTTTTTGTTTTGGTTTTTGTCGATAATCACCAGGAATTCTGTGACATGCTTGCAAAGTTCGCAGTGACTCAT
The DNA here is from genome assembly GCA_036346275.1 of Otatea glauca. Taxonomy (NCBI): domain Eukaryota; kingdom Viridiplantae; phylum Streptophyta; class Magnoliopsida; order Poales; family Poaceae; genus Otatea; species Otatea glauca. The sequence goes on from JAYEVK010000246.1 coordinate 100,458, forward strand.
ATGGCGGGTGAAACATCTTTCACAACTTGGAGATTTTGAGTCAAATTAACAAGCTCGTCATGCCAACTACAATAGCCGGTTGCCAAAGATTATAGTTGTAGCTCACCAATTATTGGGTTATGTCCTATGTGATCTTGGTGCTAATCACACTAAAAAGGAGGATTAGTCTAGCAACAAAGTGTACAAGTATGAATACAGTAAAATTGGCATGATATCACTCGAATGCGTGTCTCTTTGAACAAAGAAAGCAAAGCAAACAAGTTTTCTTTATAAAAAAGAAAAAGAAAAAGAAAAAAAAGCAAACTAACAAAACAGAGACCTGTCCTGTCCAAGTAGAGTCAACTACTGGCACACGACCTCTGACCAGTCAGGCCACTCCCTGCACCGTCCGATCAGGATCCAGTAGTGCCGCGTGCTTCAACTGGCTAGTCTCCGGTCTTTCTCTAGCCTTTCCTCGTCGCCCGTCGCTGCTGACTGTTGGCCTAGACCCTGGAGAGAACTCAGTCATGTCTTCCTTGTTTGGTACACACCAGAAGATGAATACGAGAGCTTTGGTGCAGCATGGCTAACTGTGTAACACTGCTTTTCTTCTTCTTCTTTAATCTCATTTTTTCCAAAGTGATTACATAGAAATATATAACACTGCACGTGACACTAACTAACCAAATCGCACCTAATTAGAGATAAACTCTAAGCAAGTAGGTATTGCAACTCTATCTATTAATCCACCTTGCTAACAAACTAACTCAACTCACGCACGGCCACATCTCATGCAACTAACTCAATTATGTTGACTCAACTAACTAACGAACTAGGTCAAGATTAATTTCCAACATTCCCCCTCCTAATCTTGACATGTAGACTCTTACTCATTGAGGCAATTGGTCTCAACTATAACTTGCCAAACTCATACTCGACACTGGACGGTGAACTCATCTCCTCAACATCCCAGACTCATCTCCGATGAACTTGACTCAGGACGGCGAACACATCTCTTTAACATCCCGGACTCACCTATCATAGACTGGACTTAGGACGACGAACACATCTCCCCAACTTTCCGGACTCATCTCCAAAAGTGACATCACACCACCGTCGTTGTTGGCCTCGCACCGACGTTCTCCAAGTGATCAACATCGGCTTAACGCCTACACTTCTTGTGACGATGGTCTCTACCACCGCCATCAACTTCACGCCAAATCGTCTCACCACGGCTTCGCTCCGTTGCCCATGCACGTTCTCATGATGGCATCGCTGTAACATCCCATTTTTTTAGTGTTTTTGCCAAAAATTAATTTAAATTAATTAATTCAAGGATTTGAGTTTTCTTTGGAGTTTTAGTTAACATAGCATTTCTTTCCATCCAAAAATGGAATTTATTCCATTCGCGTCAGGAAATTCCATTTTCATCCGGATATCCAAAATTCAAATCTAATTCTAGAATTCTCTAAAAATTCCGAAACCAATTTTATTAGGTTACAAATATTCTAAAGTATTTTGAGATTTTCCCATAATTTTTAGAACCTTTTTACTATTTTTCCCAAGCCTATTTAATTTTCAACATTTAAAAATTAATTACTGTGCTATAAATAGTAATTTTATATTATTTAAAATATTTATTTATGCTTTTATTGCTGAAACCAGTATCTCTTCAAATTCCCATATTTAATAAAATTTATTTGCTAATTTTCGGATTTAATATGAATTATCAATGGAAAATTAATTGTTTTCGGAATTAATAATTTTGTTTACTGTTTATTATAACCCGATCCATCAGCTACAGTACGCCCATTGCTACAGTATCCGACCCGCATTCAATTTATCCATTTCACTCATTTACTCCGGCGATCTCGATTACTATTCCGACGAAAACTTCGGCGAGCGTTTTCCGACGATCCGCTTATCCGATTATCCTATAAATTGATCCCCAAGTTTCCCTTCTCATCCTCACACCCTCAGCCTAGAGTTGTTCCAATCCATCCATCGGATCTCCCTGTGCAAGCTATTCTTTCTGAACTCCGGTGAACTTTCGGTGAGCTCTCCCGGCTGCTCCCGACCTCCATTTGTCCTCAAATTTTTACTGGATCTTCCTCTGAGTTCCCTTTACATCTAGTAAAATTATATTTTAAGAATTCTCATAGGAGATCTGTCGGGAACCATTTCTTCTCTAAACCCGACGAAAGGTCAAATTTTGAATTAAAATTTCTGATATCTGTCATCTTAAGTCCGATTGACCTCATGCTTCTTCCTAAATCCATATAAAATTACCCTCTACCTATTTATTCTAGTTTTATATTTTATTTGAATTTGGATACTTTTCTCATATAATTTCCGAAGAGCCGAAAGGACTTGCTATCGACGATCTTGACCACATACCCTTTAATCCAGGCAAGTCTCCATGACACATGTTGATCCCATGTTTTATAAATGCTTTACAATGTTTTACAATTTGCATCGCTATTTATTTAAAAGATTATGTTAAATTTAGGTTGGTAGTTAATTCCAATTGTTATTACCACCTTGATATTGAAATCCTTGACTGTTGTAACCCTAGGTTGTTGTAATGTCATAATAATAATATGTTATGACATATATTGTTTAGTGCGCTAGATGTGTTTAAATGCAAAGTCGATCAAATACCTATGGATGGGTTACTTTGAAACTATGAAAAATTATGAATTTGAAAAGTTGTGGCAATATGTATGCCGTTGTATTTGCAAAATAAAATAAAAATAATTTATACTTGGGCGGATCGGTTTGTCTGGCGGGTGCAGATGGAGCACTGGTTTTTGTTGTGTTTGTGCCGCCCAAGTCAATTAAGGACCGACGCTTGTGATTGTCCATTCTAAGCACAACCGTACAACCACATGTCTAAATGGGTACGACCTGGCTGAATAATTTGTAATAATTTAACTTAGACTCGTCAGATGGTGGAATGTGGGTGCCAGATGGAGGCAAGTTTGTTTTTCCCACACGGCGCAAGAGGGGGCTTCTGTACTGGGTAGATGGAACCCTAACAGCGGTGAAACCTCAGCAGGTGGAGTTAGGTTAGATTATTACATTGTAAAAGCCTTGTCATGATCTCTCTGCCAACACACCAAAGGAAGCGTGCTTATTGCGCATGGCAACAAGAGACGATCATATCTTGTGGATAAAGCTGTACACCTCTGCAGAGTGTAAAACTATTCGAATAGCCGTGCCTACGGTCAAGGGCAAGCAAAGAATGCTTTCATATTGGTAGACTTTGTTTTTTATTTTAAAAACTGATGTTTTGGGATCTGGGAGTGGTTAGAACTTCCGGATGTATTCCTGGCGGCTGGAGCCAGTTAGGTGGTTAGAACCTGTTTTGAATCATGACAGATGGAGTCATGTGATGGTTAAACAAGATCTTTTAAAATGGGCGGTTAGAGCCTATATACTAGTGTTAGTAGTTGGAACCTTCACTAGAGTTATAAATAATTTCAATTGTACAAATAATTGTTAAAACTGCTTTGTGAAAATTATTATTAATAATGTTTGTTAAATCTGGCTTTGTGCAAAAGAACCATATTAAGCCATCTTTGGAAGGCCTTGTATCTTGCATATTTCCCTGACTTGCTGAGTACGTTTGTACTCGTATGCTATAATAAATTATTTCGTGAGAAGCTTTTCAAGATACCACGAACGATGGTGAGTTCTACGATGTGGAGTACGATGAAGACAATCCAGAGAGCTAGGCGCACGTTTCTTTTCAGTCGACTGCCTGTGGTGTTTATTGGCTTTACCATTTTGCTTCTTATTTCCGCTGTTGTAAACTTAAAGGTCATGTGACCTGATTTTGTAATAATGGCTTTTCGGTCAGTACTCAGTATTTATCTTTTCAATTCGTGCTTTTCGGTTATGATTTATCACTGTGAATTGTGTACTAGCGTTAATCTAGGACTAGTACAGAAATACACAGGGGATTCTGGATAGCAAATCCGGAGTCCCACAATCGCACAGCCACCTTGCATTAGGATGATGAACATCGCCGTCATCAGTGGCTTCTTACTGTTGATCTTTGGCACGCACCACTGGCCACCACTTTACATGGAGCCTTGACATCATCGCAGCCTCTCGCCACTAACCTCGACGTTGCACGGGATGGCACCATCTTCACTTCTCGTATGCCGTACCTCGCTCTGAACACGAAAGCTTTGGCGTAGCGTCGCTAACTGCCTTATGCTGCTTTTCTTCTCCTCCAGTCATCTCATTTTTTCAAAACTAAATACATGAGAATATATAACACTGCACATGACACCAACTAATCAAATCACACCTAACTAGAGATAAACTCTAAACAAGTAGGTGATACAACTCTATCTCCTAACTCGCCACACTAACAAATTAACCAACTGACTCAACTCATGCACGGCCACATCACATGCGGCTAACTCGATTATCTTGACTCAACTAGCTAACAAACTAAGTTAAGATTAATTTCCAACAGTGACTCGGTTTAGCTCGGTCACTCCTATCTCACTTGATTTTACGTCCTGTTCTTGTTGTGTTCCTGATGCTCAATTCGTGCTTCGCACCGTGAGGGCTTTGCTCCGACGATATTATGATCCGCCTGGTCGTCTTGTTAACACAAAGCCGCGCTGTTCTTGATATTGTTAAGGAACCTCGCTATCGAATAGTCCGGGGTTCCCGAACAGATCTTAATTGGAGAACAGAAAGAGAGAGACACATGTTTAGGGAGAGCAACAGCGGAATTCTTTTATTGCTAATGATTGATTGTACATAGGGGGGACCCCCTCCTCCTTTTATAGCGCTCACCTAGGGTTTCGGCTAAGGGGCCAACGTGGGCTTTCCATGGGCCACGAAGGTTTCCCAACATTCCCCCTTGGGCCCTTTGCCGCGAGATGCATATGCCTCATTAAAACTCCAGAAAAACCCAGTGGGAAAAATACTTGGAGAAAGAGTACATAGCATACGTTTACTATGTTGCACGAATTGCCTCGTTAAAACCTTATGCAAGAAAACTTCATGAAAAACTTGCTAAGGAAAAAGAGTACAATTCTCCCAACTTCAATTGCTAATCTTCGAGATTCATGTTGGGTATTCATAATTCATCTTCGAGATTTATGTGGGAGTATGTGAAATATCTCCCCCTAAAATCTGCACTTCTCTAAGTCTCATCATCCCAATTCCTTTCACGCACCTTTCAAAGGTAGATGCTGGGAGTGATTTAGTGAACAAATCTGCAAGATTCTCACATGACTTAGTATGCAATATCTTGATCTCGTTCATCTTATGCAATTCGTGAGCATAGAAGAACTTGGGGTAGATATGCTTCGTGAGATTGCTCTTCACATAACCCATCTGTGCTTGGGCAACACAAGCTGCATTATCTTCATAAATTATTGTGGGAGTTTGCTTAATGTTCAAACCACATGACTTCTGGATGTAGTGAACCATTCTTCTGAGCCATGCACATTCACGAGATGCTTCATACAAAGCAATGATTTCCGAGTGGTTTGTCGACGTCGAAACGAGAGTCTGCTTAGACGACTTCCAAGAAATTGCTGTTCCTCCACATAGAATAACATAGCCAGTTTGGGACTTGCCAGTATGCGGGTCTGATAAATACCCAGCATCGGCATAGCCAACCAAATTCAATTCATTGTTTCTTCTGAAAAACAGACCGAGGTCTTTGCTTCCTTGGAGGTAACGGAAGATGTCCTTGATCCCTTTCCAATGCCTTTTGGTGGGTTCTGCACCGTACCGAGCTAGCAAATTCACAGCGAACGCAATGTCCGGCCTGGTGCTATTCGCAAAGTACATGAGTGCTCCAACTGCACTCAGATATAGGGATTCTGCTCCCAGGACTTCCTCCCCCTCTTCTCTAGGTCTGTATGGGTCTAGGTCTACTTGGAGTGACCTTCCTACCATTGGAGTCTTCGCAGGATATGCTTTTTCAAATTCAAACCTTTCCAACACTTTCTGCGTGTAGGTTGATTGATGTACCAAGATTCCTCCTTGGACATGTTCAAGCTGCAAGCCTAAACAAAACTTGGTTTTACCCAAATCTTTCATTTCAAACTCAGACTTCAAGTATGAGCATGCCTCTTCAATTTCTTCATCCGTCCCAATGATGTTCAAGTCATCTACATAGACGAGATTATACGTAATCCATTCGGGATCGCCAGATAAACACACATGGACAATCTTCGCTGTTTGTGTAGCCTTTCTTGCGAGAAAGTCACTCAAGCGATTGTACCACATTCTTCCCGATCGCTTCAAACCCATACAGTGATTTCACCAATTTCACACTGCATGGTTTCTATTTGTCCGCCTTGGTTCGGGATAGGAATTCCTTAGGACTTTCATGTATATCTCCGAATCCAAGTTTCCATACAAATATGCTGTGACAACATCCATTAGCTTCATTCTCAACTTCAAGTTGATCGCCATTGAGATCAAATATCTAAAGTTAATTCCTCCCATGACCGGAGAATAGGTTTCTTCATAATCAACTCCGGGACGTTGAGTGAAACCTTGAGCTACAAGCCTTGCTTTGTACCTTACAACTTCGTTGTTTTCATTGCTCTTCCGAACAAAGACCCATTTGTGACCTACGGGTTTATATGGGGAGGTGTGCGATACGGCCCAAACACCTCTCTCTTGTTCGAGAGACTAACTCGCAGATTATTGCCTTTTTCCATTCTTCCCAATCTAGCCTTTTCTTGCACTCTGCGAGATGCAGTGCTCGGGATCATGATCAATGATCGAGGCAATCTTCTTTGCAAAGTATGCATCAACGTTGGCTGTTGCTCTATTCAGGGATTCTCCTGTTATTACAAAGTTTATGGCCATTTCTTCATGGGGTGCTTCATGCACTTCTGCTTGCTCTTCGCTGCTTTTCCCTATCGCAAGAGCAAGTTCCTTTAGCTTTTCATTGCCTATGTGTGCGCACACATTATTTTCGACGGCTTCCTTCAGTGGAAGATTCAAGTCTGGAATTGCCTTTCCTGTTGGTTTCTTTCCAGTGCCAGGTCTCAACTGGCTCCCTTCTTTCCTTGGGGTATTTTCGTGATTGGTTGTGGTAAGTCCACTCGCTTGATTTTCCGCACGCCTCCGGTACTTTGGGTTTGAGGAGCCAGTTTCTGTTCTTTTTCTTTGAGGCCTCTCAACAGCCGAGGATACCTTCTATTTTCTTTGGTATTTACACCTCTCGGTGCATTCCTTGCGGGTACATGCGACTTAACCACGCCCTTCGATCACAAAATGATCGGCGTTCATTTGCTAAATTCGCAAATCAATTATCTTCGGACTTCTTGATTTGCTTCATTAGTGCGGGGTCATGTGCGGGATCCCGGTGGAATGCCATATGATTTCAAAGATTTTTCATCCAAAGGTTGATTTCTCCCCTAATGACGGAAACGATCCTCGTCAAAGATGCAATCAATGAATCGGGTTGTATGCAAGTCTCCATCATGGGTTCCAAATACCGATTATGGATGCACTCTCATAACCAACGATATCCCAAACTTGCGAGAGGGCCCATTGCGATCACGAGGGGTGGTATAGGTACATATACCATACACCCAAATTTTCTAAGATGGGAGATCTTCGATGATCCCGCACAAGCCGCATAGGAGAATGGATGTTGTAGGTCGACGGTCTAATATTGATAAGAGATCTGCATGTGCAGATCGCGTGTCCCCAACAAGTGTTGGGCAAGTTACAACTCGCAAAGCGGTCCGGCAATGAACTTAATCCTCTTTATTAGTGCTTTCGCTAGTCCATTCTGCGTATGGACGTGCGACGGAGTGCTCAATCGCTATCCTGTTGCGAGGCAATAATCATCAAATGCCTTTGAAGTAAATTCTCCAAAGATTGTCCATTCTAATGGACTTCACGCGATGATCAGGGAAAGCATTCTTAATTCTTATGATCTGCGAGATCAGCTTTGCAAAAGCATGGTTTCTTGTTGACAATAAGCATACATGCGACCATTTCGAGGAAGCATCGATGAGCACCATAAAGTATCGAAATGGCCCTGACAGGGGCTGAATCGGACCGCAAATATCCCCCTGGATGCGTTCGAGGAATGCAGGGATTTCACTTTGCACTTTCATGACAGATGGTCTAGTTATTAATTTCCCGGTGGCACATGCAGGGCACACAAAATCTTCATGTTTCGGGAAATTTTAACATTAATGCCATGACCTTGTGAGTTGTTCACTATATTTCTCATCATTCTAAGACCAGGATGGCCTAATCTACCATGCCATAAAGAAAATAACTCAGAGCTTCTAAAAACAGTCTTCAAGGAAGTATACACTTCGGGTGCATGAATATTCGTGTAATACAACCTAGATTCATATGAGGGACATTTTTCTAATACCATTTTTCCACATGCCGCGTGCTTCACAATGCACAGGTATTCTTTGCCATTTTCTTCATTGGTTTCTACGTGAAAACCATCGGCGCGGATGTCTTTAAAGCTTAAGAGAGTGCGCGTTGATTCCGGGTACAAAAGGGCTTCTTCAATTACCAAAGTTGTACCCATAGGCAATATAATTGTGGCTCTTCCTGAGCCGATTACATATGAGTCGCTTCCTGCGATCGTAGTAATCTTTCCAGCGTTCTTCGTGATCGACTGAAAATATTTAGACTCTCTTAAGATGGTATTTGTTGTGCCACTATCAACAATGCATATCTCTTCCATATGGGCGCTACACGATTTCTAGATAAAAGAAATATAATTCTAATCAGATAGAGGCAAAAACAATCCAAATATTTCTTGCAAATTTGAAGAATACTGGAATAAAGAATAAATTGCGTATTTATTCATGAAAGAAGTATGCTCTTCTAGAGCTTACAATTCATTATTCAAAAGAAAAAGCTAACAACCATAATCTAAAAAAAATGCATTAAATGTAATCAGAAATATGCATTAATTTCGCTTCTATGTCATCTAGCAGTTTTTCTTCATTTGCCATAATAATGGCTGCAGATCGATGTCCGTGCTATTCGTGAGGATGAGACAATTGGGGTATCTTCATCCATGGCATCATCATCACCGATATTGGCAAGCGCGCCTCTGCGGGGGCGTTTTCTTTTGCCTTCCTCTTAGCCTAATATGCGTTGATCACTTCCTTGGATTCTCGACATATCTTCGACCGGTGTCCCCAAGTGCCGCACTTGAAGCACGCTTGGTTCTCGCTGTCCATACGGCTTGGTGTGCGCTTTTCTTTGTCATCCTCTTCACCGGGCTTTGGACTTTCCTTTGGCCCGAGTCCTCTCTTTTCCACCCCGCTTGCCCTTCTTTCTATTAATGGGCTTTCTCACCTTGTAGCTATTGGCATTGACTTCGTGCTGTGCCTCGTCTGTGTGGTGCGAGACATAGTTCTTGCGTAGAACATCGCCTTGCGATTCCACAACTTGCATTACATCAATCAGTTCGCTATACTCCTTGTATGCGTCCTGACGATAGATGCGTACACTCTGGATAGCATTTGGGTGGAAGGTAGAGAGGGTTTTCTCAATCTTCTCTTCATCAGTGATCTTCTTGTCACATAGAGAGAGATTGGTACAAATTCTGTGCAAGGCAGAATTGTACTCGGCCACTGTTTTATAGTCTGCAAATCTCAGGCGCACCCAATCTTGCTGTGCTTTGGGCAAGATGGTGTACTTGAGTTCTTCGAACCGCTTCTGAAGTGCAGTCCAAAGCTCAAGTGCACTATCCTCGGCCATATATTCATTCTTCAGGGTGGCTGAGAGGTGGTGCCTTAGAAAATGCAGGGCTTGATCGTTCTGCTCAGCGGTAAGTTTTGCGTCCTGTGAGGACCCTAGACCAATCGCGGCGCGGAGCTTCTTGCCCCCAAGAACGATCTTCACGTCCGATGCCCAAGTGAGGTAGTTCTGACCGTGCGGGGCCAGTTCTTCAAACTCACGATTCACAATGCCAGACATCTGCATGATTTCAAAATTCTGGTTTAGATTACTGCGTGTAATCTGATAGAAAATGGTTGCAAAAACACAAAGTGCAGAAAAATAAATTGCTATGCATTGCAATATTTTAAATAAAGCAACGGATTCAAAATTCATAAAGAATATTCATAAAAACAGAGAAATAAATCTAGAAAAAATAAAAATAGAGCCAAATAAATCTTCTTGATTTCCTGGCAATTTTTCAAAATTTCCTGCAATTTTTCTGCATTTTTTCTTCTTCTTTTTCTTTCACTTTTCTTTCTTTTCTTTCTTTTTTTTTCTTCGGCCGAACGGCCAGTGGGCCTCCCTTATCCGGCCCATAGAACACACGCGGCTAGGGTTTCCCCTAGCCGCCGCCATTTTTTTTTCTTTTTCCCCGTGCGCGTTTCTTCTCTTCTCCCCCGTGCGCGTTTCTTCTCGCACCGCCTCCCTTCCCCCTGCTCGCCGCCAGATCTTCCGTGCGAGGCGACAGGTGGCTCCGAGCCGGGGCCGGTGGCTGGATCCATCGGGCGTGGCGCGAGGTGTGGCGAGCCGGAGCGGCCGAGGTGCGAGACTCACTGCCGTAGCGGGCGCGGCCGAGGCGTCGGGCGCGCGCGTTACGAGCCGGGCCGGAGGAAGTCGACGGTGGCTCGCGGCCGAGGCGCCGGGCGCGAAGTTTGGCGGAGCCGGCCGGAGGCGGCGACGGCCGTGTGCCGAGGCGGGGCCAGCCGACCGACGCGGCTCCGTGTCGGGCGGCGGCGGCACGTGAACCGGGCGGGCGGGGGCGGGCGGCGAAGGTCGGGCGCCGCCAAGCGAGGCAAGCGGCGCGCGTCGCGGACCGAGGCGACCGGGCGGCGCGGACCGACGGCGGGCTGCGGCGGCTCGGCCGGCGCCGGGCGCGGACGAGCACGGCGGCGAGGGCACGCGCTGGCGGCGTGGAGCCGCCGCACGGTGTTTCGCGCGTGGCGGCGCGAGGCCGAGGCCGACGGTGGCGCGCTGCTTTGCTGCTTTGCGGCGCGTTCGGGCGGCTGGATCGAGGCGGCGGGCGGCGGCGGCGGCGATCGGCGGCGACGCACGCTGCGTCCAAGACCGAGGCGACGTCGATTTCTTTCCCTTTTTTTCTCTGTGATGAATAGTAAAACTGTGTACTGTAGCTTCGTGCTAGTAGTCTTCGAGCAATCGCGGTGTAGCTTCGTGCCACGTGACAAAAGCGGTACAAGATGCGTAGGATAGATGTATGCATAGAAACGACAAGCGTCTAGATTCAATTGCCAAAATCCTACCTCTCTCACCTTTCAAATCTGAACTCCGGTAGAGCTTCGTGCTGATAACGTGTTAAGGAACCTCACTATCGAATAGTCCGGGGTTCCCGAATAAATCTTAATTGGAGAACAGAAAGAGAGAGAGACGTGTTTAGAGAGAGCAACAGCGGAATTCTTTTATTGCTAATGATTGCTTGTACATAGGGGGGACCCCTCTCCTCTTTTTATAGCGCTCACCTAGGGTTTCGGCTAAGGTTCCAACATGGGCTTTCTATGGACCACGAAGGTTTCCCAACAGATATCTCTAACTACTGGGTGGTTGGCTAATAATTGGTTAAGTATTTAGTTAATTAATTAATTGATTGACCGAACAGTTGTTGCGTTCATTCGCTTTGCTCTGCGTAACGATTTATATCGATTAACTGTTTTCTCAATGTTTAAGTGTGTTCTGGTATACTTATTGACTGTAGTATCTACGGTTGTTTAAAAAAAAATAACTACGGTGCACTGTATTTTCTTCTGGCTGGTTGGAGAGAAAGAGTAAATGGCCCTCTTTCTTTCCTTAAAAGGATGGAACAATGTAATTTTGCTTCACTAGTGTGCCTACAGCTTCTTACAAACCGGTTAGAGCTCTTTTACGGTACATAGATTCAATATCAACGATTCATTCTTTTCGATCCAATGAATCAGATTAGCTAGAATTTATTTAAACTTCTTATGATAATAGAGTAATAGAATTTATTTATACTTTTTATGGTAGTAGAGTAGTAAAAATATGTTTAATAAATCAATGCTAGATTTGATTTCTATTGTCTACTATATATTATCAGTATAATGCACCGTAAAATTTCTCACCGGTTAAAGACCACGTTAGAGGCGTGTGTGTTGCAGATTTTTATGCTTGTAAGCTTGAGTTTGTGGTTGCTGCGTAGCATCATTGTGGTAGAAATTAGTTCTTGTGTACTGCGAATGGTACTGTGTTCAAGGCTACTCATCTTGTAGAATCTAGTGGCTAATGTATCATTCGTGCTTTTGCAGGTCGTTGTGTGAGCTGGTGCTACTCACCCTGATTTATGCTGCATACAGTTTCTTGGAGAAAATTTGTCATGCGTGACAAGGCGGACAACTCAACTGCTCAGTCTCAGAGTAGTTACTCCAGGCACACTCGATCAAGTTTCGCACAACAAGCTTGTTGAAGAAGCATGCCATCTATACGTAGGACATGTTCAGACTTTTTTGACTCATGGTTGACTGGATTGTTGGAGCACTGATCAAAAGTGCATGACATGATATTTGGTCGATTGCAGTGTGTTGGCTTAGCGATTTGGTGTTCGATGATGAAAGATTGATATTTAGGATTGCCTGCCGCCGACCTCCAAGGCTCCAATGCCGCCTGCCATTGTACTCCACTAAAATCTCCTTAGTCTTTACTGATCGTGAGGGTCAGCCAGGCCGTTTCAGGCCCAAGCTGAAGGGCCGAAAGGTAAGCTATGCCTGTTACCGACATTGCAGCGAAGATCAGGAGTCCTACCCCAACTTAAATCAATAGATAGAAAAAAAATCTCCTATTTAGTGGAGGGCTGCTGATACCGAGGTTTGAAAATTCGGTTTCGGAATAAATTTCGACTCTGGCCGGATCGCGAAATATTGGCAAAATTTCGGAAATATTTTGGACGAAATTTGAATTTGATAATTCAAATCCGGTCCATTCCGGAGAAAAAAATCCGAAATTCGGCGAAAAAACCCAAAATTTTGGGTTTTTTGCACCGGCTGAAAAGTGGTCTAAACGTTAACGAAAATTTTTTAAATTTTGTTTGGAGGTTCCTGACACATTGATGATGTTCCCAAAAAAGATTTCAGCTGATTATCACATCTGAGGAATTTTTCAAAATTCGGAGAGTGGTACTGTCCTGATAAAACACAGACCGACAAGTTTGATCCAAATGGAAAATGGTACAAATAAAGTTAAAAACTGTTGAAATTTTTTGTACATGGTTATGATCCATAAATAATATTCTCACAAAACTTTCAGCTGATTATCACATGTGAGGAATTTTTAAAAATTCGAAGAATGGTACTGTCCTGATAGAACACTGACCGACAAGTTTGATCCGAATGGAAAATGGTACAAATCAAGTTATAAACTGTTCAATTTTTTTTTTCATGGTTATGATGTATCTATAATTCTCTAATAAAATTTTAAGATGATTATCAAATTTTATGAATTTTTAAAAATTCGAACAGTACTACTGCCCTGTTAAAAGGCTTACCGGCAAACTTGAACAAAATGAAAAATTATGTAAACCATAAAAAAAATTGAAAATTTTACAGAATGGTGATAAGGAAGTTATTAATATCCCATAAAACTTGTGATTCGTTATCACACTCCAGTGAATTTATAAAATTCTTACAAGCACAGTACCATTTATGTTTTTTGATTTTTGAAATATAATATAACAAACGAAGTTCAATGCTTACATAGATTTGATTGACCAAAAAAACAAATTTTAATTTTTTTTAAAATTTATATAATGGTACTGAGTCAATTATTAATCTCTCACAAAAATTTTAGATCATAATCACACTCAAGAAAATTTATAAAATTCTGACAATATAACTGTCCCAATTATGTTCATTCTGTTTTTGATTTTTTAAAGATAACAAATGAAGTTAAATTATTTTTAATTTTTTTATTTATGATCCTAAACTAATAATAATAGCACCATAAAATTTTAAGCTTATTATCAAGCTTTTAAAATTTTATAAAAATCTAACAGTGTTTTTGCCAAAATTTTAAAATGTTTAAAAAATTCGTTTTTCAACAAATTTTCATAGGACATGACTTTCCTAAGGGTTATTGGACCAAATCCGGTCAAACTCGGCCCTAAAAGATTCAAAACCGGCCAAAAACACGAAATTTGGCGAAATTTCGTCGAAAAAACAGAAATTTCGGGGTTACTGTAGCAATTTCAAATTTTTTTAAAAAAAATTCGGCCGATGCTTTAGATTTCGGGGTGGTCCGAAATTTGAAACCCTGGCTGATACCTCCTTATACCTCCCTTGAGGAGGGTGTCGTTCTGGGTCGGGCCGTCATAGCACGGGCTCGTCGAGCTACATGCCTAAACTGTGCCGTGCCACCACAGTCCGATCGGTCCACCATGTCGTGCCGTGGTGGCCCGACTTGTCTTCGGTGAGTCCAGGCATGACCTATTTACTATTTATACCGGCTTTGTGCTGTGCCGGTCCAAACCCTGCCTATTTACATTATTCGACGAGAGGAAAGGAACCGAAAACGTACAGAGATAAGGCAGTGAACATAAATATTGGAGAAAATAACTAAATTTTCTTCATTATTGAAAGTTACTGCCTTGTTAAAAACTTTACACCCAGTGTGAGGTACCCCAGTGCGGAGTGGTTCGGCACGCTGCTCTGTGTCAGTGAGTATGTACTCTCTAGTCTTTATTCTCCACCTTTTAGCATCTCTGTTGTCTCCCCTTTCTCTGTATTGCGAGGACCGCAAAAGGCATCGGACGTAGGGCAAGTCACAACATGACGCAATGTCGTGGTGGAGCACATCCGTGCTTGTGCTAGGACTATATGATGTGATAGCGATTAGCGTGCCAAGCATGCAAGCACAATTTCCACCACACTATCGTATTATTGTGCACGCAGAATAAGAGACTTCTTACTATTATTGGGGGTATTGATACTACCTCAGCGTAAATTTTTTGTACCTCCCAAAGATCATAAAAGGTCCCTGCAAAATGAAGAGACAGCAATGTAAACTTCATGTGAAGATGTGCTGTTTATTTCAGGAGGATATGCGTAATTTTGATCTAACTGGGCTCTACGTTAATGGTTCTAAGAGTAGGGGTGAAAACGGATCGGATACGGACGGATAATAGCTCTACCATATTTGTTTTCATATTTTTTCTCGGATGCGGATACGGATACGGATAGTCCGGATACGAATACGAATACGGATAATATCGAATACAGATACGGATCGAATACGAATCGAATCGGATACGGTTTCGAATATTTTATCTGAACATGATAACCCCTTAGATTGTATATAAAAAGTCAATGAAAACACATAACTAGTTGATTTGATAAAAATGTTATTGAAAATTGAACAAATATAAGCATTTTCATTCACTTAGACAATAAGTAGATAACATGTCGCAAATAAAATTACATAAGACTTAGTTTATCACACACATACAATTAGTTCATTATACACGTAGATCATAACAAAAAAAAATGAAGGTAATCTTTACTCAAAGATACAAATGGAGGCAAACACATAACACATTAAAAGTTTGATAATACTTAAATATCACGTCTCTAGAAAAAGTATATAACACTTATATGTAATAATCCAAGATTTATATTCTTTGTTGAATTGTGTTAAAAATAATAAATTATGTATTTATGAGTTTTTATGATTTTTAGCTACTTATTTAAATACTTTCCTATTAAGAATAGGAATATTTGAATTTTTGAGAAAATTTAAAATCTGATAAAATCTTGAAAATAATTTTTAAAATGTTAGATTATTTTTGTAACTTTCTCAAAAAAAATTCGTAATTTTTGGAGTTGGTTTGCTAATTTTAATAATTGAAACTTACTTTATGGATTAATTAAATTATAAAACAATTCTGAAATTAAGAAACATTTTTGGGCCAGAAGAGTAGTTTTGGCCCAGCCCATATGTATATCCGGATATCCGATCCATCAATATCCGGATTATCCGATTCCGTATCCGTATCCGACGGATAGTGAGCTACCGAATCCGTATCCGTATCCGACAAAAAAAATCCGTATCCGTATCCGATCCGATACTATCCGACAAATATTCGATCCGACAGAATCCGTATCCGAAAATATCCGGATCGGTCGGAAACTATCCAATCCGTTATCATCCATACTTAAGACAGTTTAGGAAGACGAGCGTAACTAGCTCTTGGCGCATGTTGATCATTGAATAAGAAGGATGTCCCACCCCAAGTATTTCCCAGTACTCACTAGCTACAATTTGCAGCAAGCACAACGCTTGCTTATATAAAGCCCGTTTGCAATGCTCCATGCCCACTTCGATAAATTCAAGTAACTCACGTTAATCTCCATTAATTGTACAATGGGGAACACAAGAAAACATTACTCAAATAAAGACAGTTGTGTTCAAATCTGTCTAGCTGTACTTCAGTTTTCACTTGTTTGTTTGGATGGGAGGGGACTTGTTGACTGTACTAACTACGGTGCACTGCATTTTCTTCTGGCTGGTTGGAGAAAAGAGTAAATGGCTCTCTTTCTTTCCTTGAAAGGATGGAAGCAAGTAATTTTCCTTCACTAGTGTGGCTACAGCATCTTACAAACCGGTTAAGACCACACTAGAGGCGTGTGTGTTGCAGATTTTTATGCTTGTAAGCTTGACTTTGTGGTTGTTGTGTAGCATCATTGTGGTAGACATTAGAACTTGTTTCACGCTGATCTGTATCTGCAGCATGCAGTGGCGCCTCGGGCCGAAAACTAAGCGGCAATAACTAACGCCAAATACTGTCCACACCGAAGTACAATAAAAAGCAAGATATCGAACAAAAGAATTGAGATCCTCCTGAATTTAAGAACCTAGAATTGATGCTTATCTCTTACTATCAATGTTGGAAAAACATCGAAACAACTAGCTAATTATTGCCAATTACTGAACAAACTAATTATTCTATGTAAGAGTTCTTGGATCGAGAACATTGTGCTTAACTAATGGAGCCAAAATCAAACTAATATATCAGTATCAAGAATAAAGGTTTTTGGATCAAGAATATTCACTATCTGTGTCGCTAAGCTGATCTATCGGACGCAAAATAAAATGACAATGTCTTCAATCTCTTCATCATGTATTTCTATTACATCAAATTGAGTCCAATCAATTAATCATGAAACTTATAAATTGTTCAAATCATCCACTTTGGTTAAACTTACTATCACTGAGAGCAGTCTTAATATCAAAGAAAATTACCTTTGGGGTTGGAAATTGTGGAGCATTGTTTGAATGATTTTGTTGCTTCATTGACCTTTTGTATTTGCTAATCAATTTAGCATTCCTAATGACCTTTTGTACTTGCTAATCAATTTAGCATTCCTGTAGAATTCATTCTGCTTCTCTACATAGGAAAGCAATGGTTAATTTTTAGTGAGGCCATGGATAAACATACGAGCTACTAATTAGTTATTCCGCACTACAAATTATTACTAGCTCCATTTACACAATTACATAGCCATGAATCATATACAATTCACAAAGCATGCTCCACAATTCACAATTCATAATTCACATAGCCATTGGCAATTCACATATCACAAAAGATGAAAGGAATTAAGGAACAAAATTTATCACCTTGTGGGAGGAGGTCGATTGACCATTGTCAGCACTCAGTACTGGCCGGAGACCACCTTGCGCGCAGGGCTGTGGTGCGGTCTGGCGGGTGAGGGCCGAGCGGTGGCCGGCAATGCGTCGTGGGTGGGACCCATCGTGCGTGGCGCAATTGAAAACACCTAGCAAACTGACTAGTATAGTTTGTACGCTTGTGTATAATGTACATGTTACAGAGTTACTTACAGGTATAACAGTTCTATATATTTTACCGGTTCATCATTTCTGGGACGTTACCATTGCAGCCTCAGTACTCAGTAGTAAGGCCCTGTTTAGGATGACTATAGTTTTTTTGAGAAGCAGCTTTAGACTGAGCTGCATGGCCGAACGGCTAAATTGAAAAGGTTTGGTGTTTGGCAACCTGACTTTTAACTTGGTTGATTGGTTGTTCTAAATTAATAAATGTCTGAAATGCCCATAAGTCAAATGACAGCTTATTTGATGTTGTTTGAAGGGCATACGAGTAGATTTTTTTTGCACGTGACATACAAATATAAATCTAAGCATGACACAGTATATTATGAATTTTCAAGCATCATATAACAAAATGTAACATATAAGTAGTACTTGCCAAGTACTAGATACAAAATATTACATATATGTAATCTTTGTTTTGACCTTAAGAATATCTATTCATATGAAATGATCTAAAAATATAGATTTAACTATCATCATGGTACGAAAGCAGCTGCAATAGCCTCATGCACACCGGCCATATCAACATCATCGCTAGCAGTCGTAACATTATGCGCTAAACGGCCTTTTGACATTGCTCCCTCTCTTGCAAGGGGCTACTTGAATGCTTCATTCACACATGCATGGTTAAGCAAGAAGCATGTCGCAGAACAAAGTCATGACCACCGACTGATATTTGAGCAAGTTAGCTGCATTGTTTCCATCATAACAGACTCAAAACACAATAAGATCATTGATTACATCTGACAACTTCTAATCCGTCTCTTCCCATATCCATATCCTACAAATACATTCGTTGCCCCAAACACAAGAGTAAAAACATCACTAAGTCAAGTACTAACAGGAGCAGCAACTAACAAAGAGCGGTAAATATTAACTCCTTGGCAACAGTGACACAGAATCGAGCATGCATCAATCCTCATCCATGGCGGTGGCGGCCGAAGAGACCATCTTGGCACCTTGGCCTTCTTGTGCTGTTGCTTGTAGAGGAAGGCCTTCTTTGTATCTCTTAGGGCTTAGCTCAACCTTTTCACCAATTGCATCCTGTGTGAGTATTGTATCTCCAGACATCCTCTCAACTACTTGTCTGGTCATCATCTCCTTGTGGAAAAATGCAATGTCTTGCCTCAATACAGCTTCAAGGTACAAACCTTGAATGTGGGCAGCTTGTCTTTCTCAGGTAATCACCCAATATGCAACCTCTGATTTCCCTCAAAAAAATACAACCTCTGACAAGACAATGAAATTAGTAACACCTAATTACTAATCCATACCTAACAGTACTTCTAAAACAAACTACATGTAGATCTCTTGGGTCATAGCTATTTTGGATAAAAAATAATATATAATGCACGAAACAATGGGTGTTTTTCGTCAAGCTTCCTAATAACTTAGGTGATGTCTACTTTTTGGCAAAAAGAGTAACTTCTTCTCTTGAAATTTTGGGATTCAGTTGTGGCTCCAATTTTGCAACAAATACCTAAAACAACAGGGTGACAAATGTTTAGCTAAGGATGAATTACATAAATTTTCTTTACAGAAAGATGTGGCGAGGGTCCGAAGAAATTATTCATGCACAGTTCTGCATGTCTATAAGCAACTATGTTATTTCGTGCACCTGATGAATAGTATTATTATATATCACAATTTGCATGAAAACCACAGATGTGAAATTTTAAAGGAATCCTACTTCAGTGAAGCACTTGGGTATGGAACATGGTACGGTAAAAATATGAAGTGTATTCAATCAACAGATGATCTCCCCACTTTGATTTCACTGTTTGTGAAGCGCAGCAGGGATAAGGGAACAAGAAAGTGATGTACCATCATTCAGAATTGCTATGATCAAGACCGTAAATAGTGGGAAATCAAACTACCATATGAGGGCAAGCAGCATAAATCCATGATGTATTGTAATTTCACACATCAAGATGAAAAGATCATACAGGGGATCATCAATGTTAACAGGAAAAGAGTCTTTTCATGAAATGCATGGTTAAAATTGACCTGTAGTATAATCACAAACACCTAAGAGTAATGTTGGTAACCACAAACTCCTAAGAGCAATATTGACTTCTATGGTCGCTTCGTTCGTTTGTTCCTAGTGACTATTCAACAAAAAAATATGTGAAGGTGGATTAGCAAACACCTGCAGTATTATAATTGAGACCGCATAGATCTTCAAACACGAAGGTGTATTAGCAAACTAACGCAAGCAAAAAGTAAAAGAAAATCTTCCAGCAGTCTAGGGGTCGATCCAGTAGGCACAGTGAAGCACCTAATCAAGTCGTTTAATAAACTCAGTCTCAACCTCACACTACACCAATAAACAACTTCACACTACACCAATAAACTCAAGGAACGCCACCTAATCCTAACACCAACGCGAGGGACAGATCGAATCAATCAATTGGGGACGAGCCCAAGAGGGTGAAGAGGGGTAGAGGGATTTCTCCCAATACGACGTCAGGAGTAGGAAAATACCTCGAGCTGGAGACAAGAGGTGGTGCTAGGAGCAAGCAAGAAGCAGGTGGGCAGACGGCCATCGAGGTGGCGCGCGGGCGAAGCAGATAGCCGTCAGGGCAATGGCAACCCTAGTGCTGCCCCTGTAGCAATCTGGTGGGGGAGATGAACGGATGGGTGGGGAAAATTGGATTGAGTTTACCATTTTATATGTGGTACATGGTGGGTAATATTTTACCTACTTGAGGGGTAAACATGGAACTCCAACCTACTAAAACTGTGGGAAGCTTCTCCATATACAAATAGGAAAACAACTTTCGGCTTCTAGTTACAGAAAAGCCTGCCATTTGGACAGCTACAGAAAAGCCTGTCGTTTAGAACATGCTACAGAAAAGCCTACCGTTTAGAATAGCTCGAAAATTGTCGTTTAGAACATGCTACAGAAAAGCCTACCGTTTAGAATAGCTCAAAAATCGTTAGAAACCGAAGGGTTAAGAAATCAAAAAAATTTAGGAAAAAAAATCAAAAACCGCACAGAAAACCGCTCGGTTTTCAACAAAAACCAACCGACCAATTGAATGTTCCTTAAAAACGTTTTTTTGAGCAGTTTTCAACAATTTTCAAGCGGTTTACCACGTATAATTTTTTCGTAAATTAATTTTTTTTTAAACTAACCAATTTACCGACCGATTTTGAATCTCGAACCGTAGCAGTAAGGTCTAAAACCGCAGTTTTCACCGGTTTTGTTAACCCTGTCTCAGTACTCACCATTGCAATAAAACAAAAGTTTACCGATAGAACATCCAGCAGCCAGCATCTTGCGCAGATAAGCCGTAAGAACATCCAGCAAACTAGGCTTATATTCAACCAGACATACGGCTAACAAATCTGAAAGATTCTTTCACGTTTCACCTGATCTACCAGGAAAAATCGCTCTTATCTAATACAGAAAGTGATATGTCGGGCACAGCACATAAACAACCCAAGACTTGAACATCTACTGCCCGTTAAGTTCTAGCCATTTAAACAGGGGGTGTAGCAAATCATCAGCAGGGAAGCAGCAGAGATGGCATGAATCTCCTATTATACACTCAAAAAGTTAAGAGGCAACAAGTTCTCAAAAAAGCAGCCACCAAGATGCCCATGATGATAGGACGTTCAAAAGAAGAGTGAGGTCTATGTCTCCCTTCGGGTTCTCCGGCGCGGGGCTGCAGTTTCCTCCTTCTCGTCCTCTTTCTCATCCTTGTCGCCGCTGCTGCCAGCCGCGTCGGTCTCTGTGGCCTCAGCCACAGGTTTCGCCTCCTTGTCGCCGCTGCTGCCAGCCGCGTCGGTCTCTGTGGCCTCAGCCACAGGTTTCGCGGCAGCCTGCTACAAACAAAACTTACAATTGGTCATTCGGTTCAGGTTTCAAGCGAGGAGAGCAGTAGCATATGTTGAAAGAACAACTAACCGCTGGCTTCTTTCCACCGAACAGGATCCTGAAGAGCACGGTCACAATCACAACTACAATCGAGACCAAAATTCCAATTGTGAGGTTGGGCTGCTTCTCTCCCTTCTCAATTACATCCTGTAAAATAAATACAGAGGTAAGATGTCACTGTCCAGATAAAACACTCAAATAGCCTGATGTTTGAACATAAGAGGACAGCAAAGATCATGAATCTTACAATGATCTTGGTTTTGTAGGGTTCCAAGAACGGAACGTCAGCAATTTTGTATAGAACTTCAAAGATCTTCTTCTGCAATATGCATGGCAAATCAGATAGTAATAACATGCAAGCATTCCTCCACTAACTAATTTAGTAAACACAGTAGGAAGTGATTGGAAAAATGTTTCACCTGGAACTCAGAAAGACCACCAGCACCTGAAGCAGCCTCCTCAGCCTTCTCCTTTTCCTTCTCAACTTCGTACTTGGGCTTCCAGGTCTTCTCTAGAATAGAGGTGGAAACCTTCTCATCATCAGCAATCAAAATGTTGTCAAACAGGAGGCCATCCTGCATTGTCCAGATCTCAATTCCAATAGCAGCAATTGGATCGAAGTCAGGCTTCTCAAGCTCAAAGTACTCAGGGTTGGGGATTTCTTGGGGCTTCCATATTCCCTTGTAGTTGGGGTTGTCGATCAAGGGTGCATGCCACTTGCCCTTGTAGGCAGGGTTCTGCTTCATCGGCCTCTTCCATTCACCGCATCCAGGTGCCTCTTCACACTTGGGGTTGTCAATCTTTGGTGCCTCCCATTCTCCATCCTCCTCATCATCCCAGTCTTCAGGCTTGGTAGCCTCTGGATCATCAATCTCCTCAGGCTCATCATCCAGCCATCCTTCCGGCTTGGTGGCCTCCTCATCCTCAATTTCTATTGGGGCATCCTCATCCCAGTCATCGGGCTTCACAGCATCTGGATCAGGGATTTTAGCTCTCTCATCCCAGTCCTCTGGCTCCTTGTCATCAGGGTCGGGAATGGTCTTGGGCGGGATAAGAGCCGGCTCAAAATCATCAGCGGACAGGAAGTTTGCCTTCTTCTTTTCCTCCCCATCAATCAAAATTCTCACCTCATTATCTGGCTTCAAGATAGCCGTGTAGACATGAGAGAGCTTGTCATACGGGACAGATGGTGGGAACTTGAGGTGATGCTCAACATAATTGCCAGATTTGGGGTTCTTGTGCTTAAGGATGAAATGCACCTTGTTGGTTGACCCACATTTGTCAGGACCAAACATAATAGTGTAAGGAGTCTCACTATCAAACTCCTTGGCATCCCATGCGGCATCCTGAGGGCGGATGTACTTAAGATAGGCGCCTCCACACTCAAGACCATTCTGAAGCCTCACTTCAAACTGCAGGACCACTGTCCCATCTTTCAAAGTAACAGGCTGATCAAGCTCCTTGATTATGGCATATTTCTTGGCCTGCTCGCTAACAAGGAGGCCATAGTCCTCATGGCCATCGCTCTTGGCGTGCTTCCATACACCTGCAAACCAGAATATGTCAACATCTCATCTATAAAAGCATGTGCTATACATAGGAGCAATTGAAAGAATCAAAGAACAGCAAATTTTCACAGAGAACAGAGTATAGAAGAAAAACAACAGACTTGCATAATCTAAGCTAACCGGTAGCAATGTTAATGCAAAAATTGATAGCTAGGCTTGCACTGTGCTTTTATCATATAAAGAATATTTCAAGTGATGATGGCAGGACAAAGGCTACTATTTAGCGCTAACAGAATATATGGAAACACTTTCATTAGGATTAATGCAATGCACAATCACAGGCATAAACAATGAATTTTGCAAATTGTTACTCAATGAAGCACGTCACAGGTTTACATGCTAGTATTCTACTCTGCAAATTCTATATTTGCAAAAATCACATCATCAACATATGCTAACAATTTCAAATGCAGTTCAAGTAAGCATATCTCATATCGATGCACATTAGCCAGGGCAAGGCACAATGATCCCAGACACCAAAACGCAGTCCTTCTGCAGTTATACATATCAAACCGGAAGACTGAACTATCAATCTAAGAGAGTTCAGTGCCTATCAGCAATAGGCCCATGAATGGCAGAGCAGATCCGCATCGTATGTCACAGTATAACGACAGAAGCCGCATCAAGTCTAGCTAAAAAAGCAGGAGCAGCTAGCGAGGCACATCTGGCTAAAGCACGTATGACATGCGAACCAAACCACCATGTACGCATTTGTGTATCTCATCGGAAATTACGCGATTGAACTTCCCACTGCTAATCCATGACACTCAAAACAACCATCATTTGTACGAAGGGGCACCAACATATCAGATCAGAAGCTCACAACTCACAAGCAAGCAGATGGATTATGTGAACAGATCAGCAACCCAAACCACCCATTAAACCCACCGATCTCACACAGATCCAACCAAACAAACTCGCGGGGATAGATATACCTTTGTAATCGTCCTTCCCGGAGGCAACCCATCGCCCCTCGAAACTCTCGTCAAACAACTCGTAGAACAGCTGCACCACCAAAACCCACCAAAACCATCACAAATCTCACCCAAAAAATCCGGAAAACCCACCCAAAACTCGCCAAGGTTAGCTGAGATTACCGGATCGGAGGCGCGGATCTGGACGAGCAGCGCCGAGACCAGCAGCAGCAGGAGCGCGCGCCCTCCCATCATTCCCTCCCGATCTCTCGCTCGATCCAGAAATTTCCAGAAAGTTTCCACGACGATGCGTGCGCGACTGGGGGAAGGTGTGCGGGACGGTAGTATAAGAAGTTGGCGAGGCGGAACGGATGGACGGTTCGGATAAGGGGAAGGGGAGAGGGACGGTGGAGATTGGCTGATCGGGGCGGTGGGGCCGGGAGGTGCGAAGAAAAGGCGAGGTGTGACTTGTTCCGGCCAATGGGAAGGTGTGGGACGTGGTGATAGCCAATGGGCGGGCGCCACGTACTCCCAATGACGCCTGGGCCCGTGGGAACGCCACGTCGGATGCGTTGGGTAAACATGCGCTTGCCCACACAAGACGGTAGGAAGGAATAGAATCCAATCGACGTGCGGTAGCCGGTTGGTGTGTCTCTGAGACTTGAGCCATCTCTCGTAGTCACTACTTAGCTAGCCTGCATCTATACTCCTTTATAATGCACCAAAGCATTTTTTTCTACATCCACTCTAAATAATGCGCTCCACTAGAGATGGTCTAACCTTCATGCACCCAGCGAAACGTTTCCAGAAACTTGCCTCCATCAAAATTAACTTCTCAGATCTTTCCTCAGCTTTACTCACCCACATCCGATGGCCATTGTTTAATGTGTCTAATTCATCCTCGGCCCACAATGATCTCCTCCCACCTCCAGCATCATCTCAAGGAAAATGAAACAAATATCCTGAAATTAAGGAAAAGGAAACAAACGTTCTAGAAAAAGAAAAGATCATATATTACGTGCTGGGAAAAGGAAACCGGAAGACAGGGCACTGTACTAGTGTACTACTTACAGCTAGGGTTCTTTACTGCCTCCTCCAGTCAAAAAAAAAGATATTGACATAATCTCCACAAAAAACTTTGACAATTAATATCTGTTGTGATAGATTTGTCAAACGTAATGAAATTGTGTTATTATAAAAGTTTTTTTGAGACGAATCTATACATATCATTTTCATACGTTCAATTCAAATATTAAAAAGATATGAGCAATCAATATTTAGAAAATTTAATTGTACCTACCCAAATGGACATTCTTTTGTGAATGGATAGAGTACGTCGTTAACCATTCTTTTGTGAATGGATAGCTTTTGTGAATGGATAGAGTACGTCCTTGACCACTAACCTATTTGATGAAACAAGTAAAAAATTGGCACAATAATGCAAACTACTTTTATTTAGGGTATATTTGCAAAAACGCATCACCAAGTGAGGCAGTTTGTCAAAAACCCACCTACATTTCAAAGTTTGTAAAAAATCAACCACAATTCAATGTAAGTTGCGGATCCCACCCCTAAGGACCAACTTATTCCCTAAAGCTCCTCACATGGTGTTTGCATGGTACAATCCCAGTGGACCGATCTTGTGAACTATGAACATGAAAAGCGTACCAACGCAGGGTAGTGCGCATGAGGTGAGCACGGAAGAATAAAGTGCAATGCAAAAGCGGGGGTAATAGAGAGACAAGGAAGAAGATGATTGTCGATGTTGTGGCCATGTGGGAGGAGTCTCACTTTATTTAGGATAAAATTAACATGAAAAAAGTCTAAGCAATTCTGATGTACTTCTCGATTCAATCCACCTATATATAAGTTGAAAATTCAATGATTCAATCTAGGCTGCGTACTTGAAAAAAAAAATCAATCTACTTGAGAGTAATGAAAATGTGAAAATTCTGATGAAAAGTCAACCAATAGGGGAAGGAAAGGGGCCAAAGATACCTACCACAGCAAAATTTTCATATGGATTTGGTGTTTAAACGGAAATGATTTTTTTCATATTTGCACCAAATTGTTGGTTTGCACAGATGTGCCTTCCATGACTTTTGCCCTTTACATTGTGAATGAAGTCGTACTTAAATGGCATTAGCAAGATAATGTAAATAGAATCGATTCACTTTGTATGCAATCAATATTGCATTTGCATGTTTTGTGTTGAACAATGTCCTCATGTAAATATTTTTGACATTGAATATCATATGTTCATTGGGAAGGAATACCTAAAACCCAGACGGCACCGGATGATATCCAACAGTGCTGCAAGTCTAGTCTGCAAATGCTATATTATGGCCTTACTCAAGCAGATGACACCAGGGTTCAAAAAATCGACAAAAATCGCTTGATTTTCACGATTTTCGCCTGTATCGCCACGGCTCGACTTCTAAAACCGCTCGATAAACCGGTCAATTCAAAAAAAAAATTTAAAAATAAAAAAATCAAAAAAAATTATGCGGTGGAAATCGCTCGATTTTTGAAGAAAATCGACGAAAATCGCTGAAAAAATCGACCACCAAATGAGTTCAACTAGTACGTCGATTTACAATGGAAATCGGGCGATTTTCCATAGAAACAGTCGATTTTTGAAATTCTTTTCAAAAAATTTGATTTTGAAACTCTACGATTTTTTACCGATTTTCGGCTCGATATTTCCGATTTTCGCTCGAATTTCGTCAAATCGAAATTGTTAACCCTGGATGACACCTACATTTGTCCAGTTCAATTGGCTTCCAGAAGATTGTGCACCGTTGCATTACAATTTACAAATGACAATAATTGCAGATGCTTCGATGATAAGATCACTCAACTATACGATTTACCACTGCAATGTCGATATTGTAAATATATCATCCAGCAACAAAAGCTAGCACATGATTTAAACAGACATGCACCATCTCTAATGAGTAAATGAACAGTGCCTAAATATCAAAAGATCCTTTTATGTTTCATCTGATACAAAAGTAAAAAAAAAAAAACTCGTCTACCTGATTCGGGACAGGACACAAACAACCGAACCACACAACCGTCGCCGGCTGGTGAAGTTCCTAGCACCTAAACTGGAGTATCAAATGAGCAAGGGCAGAGGAAAAGCAGCGGAGGGCGACATGAATCTCCTATTATACACTCGAACATTAAGAGCTAGTTTCTCAAAAAAGCGAGAGTCGAGACGGCCGAAATCAGACATCCAAAGAGTGAAGCATCGGCTGAGTTTATGTCTCCCTTCGGGACCTCCGGCGTGGGGCCGATGTCTCCTCCTTGTCATCCTCTTTCTCCTCCTTGTCATCGCTGCTTCCAGCAGCGTCAGTGTCCGCGGCACTGGGCTTCTTGGGCTCAGCTGTGGGTTTCGTGGGAGGCTGCTACAAGGAAACAGTACAATTGATCACTTGGTTCAGGTTTTGGGCAACAAAGCAGTGGCATGTGTTGAGAAAATACTTACCGCTGGCTTCTTGCCCCCAAACAAGATTCTGAAGAGCACAGTCACAAGGACGACAACGATTGAGACCAAAGTTCCTATTGTGATGTTGGGCTGCTTCTCTCCCTTCTCAATTACATCCTGTGAAACAAACAGAAGGATAAGACGTCAGTTTCTAGAGAGAGCACCCAGAAGTTTGGGTACAAGGGATGAGCAAGAATCTTGGATCTTACAATAATCTTCGTCTTGTACGGTTCCAAGAACGGAATGTCAGCAATTTTGTACAAAAAGTCAAAGACCTTCTTCTGCAATATGTATAACGAAACAGTTAGTAATCACAAGCAAGCAATTAATGCTCTGCTGAAGAACACAATAGCTGGAAATTTTTGAAAGAATGAATCACTCACGACGTTAACACACAGTGCTGATCCACTGATACAGAGAAAGTTAACAAGCATAACAGCTGGAAAAGATCAGAAGAATGAATCACCTGGAATTCAGAAAGGCCATCTGAAGGACTTGCAGCAGCCTCCTCAGCCTTCTGCTTTTCCTTTTCAACTTCATACTTAGGTTTCCACGTCTTCTCTAAGATAGAGGTGGCAACCTTTTCATCATCAGCAATCAAAATGTTGTCAAACAGGATACCATCCTGCATCGTCCAGATCTCAATTCCAATAGCAGCAATTGGATTAAAGTCAGGCCTGCCAAGCTCAAAGTACTCAGGGTTTGGGATTTCTTGGGGCTTCCAGATTCCTTGGTAGTTGGGGTTGTCGATAAGGGGTGCATGCCACTTGCCCTTGTAAGCAGGGTTCTGCTTCATCGGCCTCTTCCATTCACCGCATCCAGGTGCCTCTTCACACTTGGGGTTGTCGATCTTTGGTGCTTCCCATTCACCATCCTCCTCATCATCCCAGTCTTCAGGCTTGGTAGCCTCCGGGTCATCAATTTCCTCGGGCTCGTCATCCAACCATCCTTCCGGCTTGGTAGCCTCTTCATCCTCAATTTCCATTGGGGCATCCTCATCCCAGTCATCAGGCTTCACAGCATCTGAATCAGGGATTTTATCTCTCTCATCCCAGCCCTCTGGCTTCTTGTCATCAGTGTCAGGAATGGTCTTGTGTGGGATGAGCGCTGGCTCAAAATCATCTGCGGAAAGGAAGTTTGCCTTTGCCTTTTCCTCACCATCAATCAAAATTCTCACCTCATTATCTGGCTTCAAAACAGCCGTATAGACATGAGAGAGCTTGTCATACGGGACAGAAGGTGGGGACTTGAGGTGATGTTCAACATACTTGCCAGTCTTGGGGTTCTTGTGCTTAAGGATGAAATGCACCTTGTTTGTTGAACCACACTTGTCAGGACCAAACATAATAGTGTACGGACTTTCACTATCAAACTCCTTGGAATCCCATCCAGCAGCCTGAGAGCGGATGTACTTAAGATAAGCACCTCCACACTCGAGGCCATTCTGAAGCCTCACTTCAAACTGCAAGACAACTGTCCCATCCTTCAAAGTAACTGGTTGATCAAGCTCCTTGATTATGGCATATTTCTTGGCCTTCTCACTAACAAGGAGACCATAGTCCTCATGGCCATCACTCTTGGCATGCTTCCATACACCTACATGCCAGAATCCACATTATGTCGTTCATGTCACATGTATGGAAAGAAAAATTTAATACTGAGAACAGAGTATAAAGACAACTAGAATATTGGCAAAGCCTAATCGATGCCAAGTCATGAGACAGATAGCATTGTTACTCCAAACGAGGCTAGTCATCAACTATTTTGCTTTTACCTTATGAAACATATTTCAAATGATGATGGCAGGATGAAATTACAATTAGCGCCAATAGTACATACAGCCCAAGAACATTCTACATAAGTACTGACTCAATGCACCATCACAGGCATATTGATATGACAATGGAAAGAGCTACTCTACGCCAGACATTTCAATTGCAGTTCAGCTAAGCATATCACATATCATCACACAACAGCCAGGCACAAAATCACAGATTGTCACCAAAGCACAGACTCCCACTTCTGCAGTTAGCCGCATGATCTACCAAACTAAAACGAAACTGGCTAAGGACAAGATTTCGACTGTATCACTGTGAAATTTGAGTGCCCATCAACAGGTCCATGGATGGCACAGAAGATCCCCATAATAGATCTTACACAACAGAGGCCACACCACATGACCCAAAGCCAGCTGGATGCATGAGAGCCATCACCTACGCATTTGTGGATCTCACGACAAATCACGTGGCTAAACTAATTCTCGCTCCTAATGCAGCACACCAACAAAATTAAACGCACTACGATTCGCACCAAGGCACATCACTTTAGCAGATCGGAAGCTCACAAGATAGAAGACGGATCGCACGAACAGATCAGCAAATGAAAACACACACTGAACCCACAGATCTCACGCAGATCGAACCAAGCGAACTCGCAGACGAGATGTGACTCGTTTACCTTTGTACTCATCCTTGCCGGAGACGACCCATCTCCCCTCGAAGCTCTCGTCGAACGACTCGTAGAACAGCTGCACCAACCAAAACCCACACAAACCATCACAAATCTCACCCCAAAAAGACAGGAAAACACACTAAAAACAGCGAAAAAACGCTGGATTACCGGATCGGAGGCGCGGATCTGGACGAGCAGCGCCGATACCAGCAGCAGGAGTAGCGCGCGCCCTCCCATCCTTCCCTTCCGATCTCTCGCTCGATCCAGAAATTTCCAGAGAGAAAGTACAAAGCTTCCAGGACGAAGCGTCCGCGATTGGGGAGAGGAGTGTGTGGTTGTATAAAAAGTGGGAGATCGGAGTGGATGGACGGCTGTGATGAGCGGCCGGGGTGAGGGGACGCTGTGGATCGTGCTTTGTGCGAGACGTGAGGGGCGGGCGAACGGGCGTGGGCTGCGTGACTCGTTCCGTCCTATCAGAGGCTGCGGGGACGTGCTGGAGTCCAATCGGAGGGCGCCATGTACGTGTGATGACGACTGGGCCCGCCATGACGCCACGTAGGATTCACAAGGCAGGACTTCCGCGCGTGAGGTCAGGATGAGCGAACGGAATCCTGGTTGCCGTGCGGCACGGTTTGGCTCGTCCACCGTACTAGTGATGGCAACGGGAAAATCTCCGCGGGGAACGTCCTCCTATCCCTGATTTCCGATAAGTAAAATTTTTTTATCCCCATCCCCGTTCTCGTACACGGGGCTTAATTCTCCTCCGTCCTCGATCCCGACGGGTTTGCGGAGCCCCGACGGGGAATAATCCCCGAAAATACTATATAAAATATCACATGCTACATGAATGAATCACTAGAGTAATGGTGCATGTGTGGTTAAAGTGTGAGTGAGTAAATCACTATAGTAATTCATATTTAGCATATTTATCAATAATAACCTCACATATATATTTTTTCTTTTGAGAATGATCATTTACTTCCACCTATTAGTGATAACACGGGGACGGAGACGGGGATCGGGGACGGGGAACGGTGGAACGTCCCCGTCCCCGCGATCCCCGACGGGGGCAATATTTTCCCCGATAAACCCCCCACGGTGAAAGATTTCCCTCCGCCCCCGTCCCCTAATAGGCAAATTCCCTGCGGGGAAACGGGGATCGGGTCCCCATTGCCATCCCTACACCCTACTGTGTGGTGTCCCTTTGGTTCGCTTTTGATGAGTTTAGGCTTAGTCTATTTGTGATTCATATCGGTTTCGTACCGTGTTAGTTTAGATCTAATCTATTTGTATCATTGCGATAAGAGAAAAGGGTCTAAAGACACACGAAGATGTGGTAGTGGATACAAATATTAGAGAAAAAAAACTAAATTTTATTTATTTTTGAACAGGTACAGAGTTACTGTTTCGTTAAAAATCTTACACCCAGTGTGGGCACCCCAGTGCGGAACTGCTCAGTGCACGTACTCGGTATCAGTGATCATGTACTATTTAGTCTCCATTTTTCACCTTTTAGAAAATATATTGTCTCCCCTTTCTTCGCATGTGAGGACCGCAAAACGCCCCGGCCATTGAGCAAGCCACAACATGATACAATGTGGCGGCAGAGCGTCTTGCCTCATGCTATGCCTACTGTGGGCCTATCGTACCTATTTCGTGCTATGCCAAGACAGGACCGGCCCCGCCCATGCGCATGTGTGGCGTGTTTCAACCATTTCATGCTTGTCGTGCTACGAACCGACCCAAAAAAAAAGCCAACCTAATGCCTAGCTCTATGGATTACAAACCTTTGGAGGCAAGGGCTGAGCGAGACAGATAAGAACGAACGATACACGTGCCTACATAGATACTCAGTAATAAAAAAATTGATTCTTTTTTATGTAAGATAGATAAGGTGTTTATTTTGTAACATCGATGTTTAAGTAGGCACTATACTTAACATATGCTTATGTGTCAAATTATATCTAATTAATAGATAATATAGTATCTAAGCACTCATAAAGAGATGCTTACGTTGAAGAAAATAACTTTTACGTAGGTGTTTAACAATGTGGCTATATTATCTATCTTTAACCATTCATATATAAGCATTTTGTATTGTACTTACCCTAGAGCCTCATCTCATGCTCGAACTATCTATCGTGGCAATGTATCATCTCTAATGTGTGAGGTCCATGTACCAAAATATGCAAATGCCAAGCAAATTTTCTTCAATCGATCTTTAGTGTAGAACACGCACTACGAGTTGAAAAATAAATAATCTAGGCTCGCCTCTTAGTTATCGCCGCTATCCAGTTGTTACTTAAGCCGTATTTGGTACAACTCCTAGCTTCTTATCCAAATCTGATAAATCTGTACCAAACAACTAGCTTCTCAAAGCAAGTAGATTCTGATTCTTAAGAGGAGCAGTTCTAAAAATGAACTAGTGAGGAAGAGCGACCTTCCCATGGTTCTCATGCCTTGTGGGAAGCTGAACTACTAGAAATAAAATGCCTTTTGAAGTTGCAATAATTTACCCGCAATTTGCCACTTGACCGGTCAACCCTAGCCCCTCCCCACCCCGAGTCCCATACCCCCTTCACTAGGGGTGGAAAAAAACTCGAAACTCGTGAGTTAAACGAGTACTCGCAAACTCGGCTCGACTCGAACTAGTTCCTTAATGAGTCGAGTCGAGCCATGATTTGAACTCGTTTATATAACGAGTTAAATGAGCCAACTCGCGAGTTTAACGAGTTCTCCAAGTCGGCAAGTATAGCTGTATATGTGTGGGGCGAGGATGATAACACATAGTATACCGTATAGTCTCAACAGCAATCCTCCTCTCAGATGGCAATGTCAAGTTTAACGAGCCAACTCACAAGTTTGACTAGTCGAGCCGAGCTGAGATTTGAGCTCGTTAAGATAACGAGTCGAGTCGAGCTGGCTCGTTATCTTAACGAGTTTGATCGAGTCGAGTCGAGTTGAACCGAGTTGGCTCGTTATCCACCCCTACCCTTCACCTTCCCAGTCGCGATAGGGGTAGCGGCGCAGCGCCACAAAGCGATCGGGCGATCAAATCCTAGATTGCTACCACCCACCTTCAGCACGAGCTCGCGGCCTCTAGTCTCGGTCGCCTCCAGCCCTGAGCCTGCTGCCTCCAATCCCGAATCTCACTGCTTGTAGCCATGTCACCTCTAGCTCTAGATCTCGCAGCCTCCAAACCTGAGCTTGCCATCTCCAGCCTAGTTGAGGCTAGCTCCAGATTCACTACCTCCAGCCCCGGATTCGTGCACCGGTTTCATATATGGTCTCCCTGAGCTCCCAGCCCCACCACAACCGAGGGAGCACGAGAGGCTGGCGCAGCGAAGCATTGCGTTATGGGCTTCGCGGAGGTGATGGATCTAGAGAGGCAACCGCCAGCAGTGATGCTTGAGGCGGAGTCGTGCTCGATTTGCCTGGATAAGGTGGCACGCCACTCCGAAGAGACATCCACTGTGAGGCTGCAGTGCAGCCACTAGTTCCACCTAGGACAGACTCTCTCCTCTCGAGTTCTTGGTTGGATCACTTGGAACATTCGTGGGCTAGTTCATGAAAATTTGTGGCTATAGTCTGATCTTGCGAGCAGAATGGCACCTTTTGGGGGTTGGATTAGTCTTGTTCGCTTTGGTTTATGTTGGATAATTCGTGTGAAGAACTTGAATTTTCCGGGTCGTGGTCTCGTGGATGGGTTTCAGGGCTGTAGATACGGTTGCTGAGTGTAAACATACTCTATACTATTGTGCATCCCAATTGGAGCAATGAGATGTTCTCTACGAAGTGAAACTATGGTTACTACCATCTCAATTGCATTGGATCACTTGTCACCGAAAGGTGGTTTTCCTCTTAATGCATGATGAATATTGAAAAACTTATTCTAGTTGTGAAGAGTATTTTAATGCAATCAACATAGCTTTTGAGTGGTTTATTTGCCTCCAATCCTAAGCTTTTATGGGTCTTGGAGCCAACCTATTAGTCAAACGCATCATCCTTTTTTTATCATTATATCATTTTTATTTATCAGACGCACATAATTTAAGTACACTATACTCACACACCTCACATGTACACATTATTGAGTATAATTTAAGTACACCATACTCACACACCTCACATGTACACATTATTGAGTTGCATGCACCAGCCAGTTCAGCCAAAAGCTTTTATTGAGTTGTATGCACCAACTAATTCAGCCAAAAGCTTAAGCTAATGAGGAAAGACAGGCAATTCACTTATACTTCAACACTCCCTCAAGCCTAAGATGCTAAGACGTGGAATAAGAGTGGGTTACAATTTATTTTTTTTGAATTGCACAAATCATGTCTTGAACTCATGACCTTTTGGCTCTGATACCAATGCACTAGCCAATTCACCCAAAAACTTAAACTGATGAGGAAAGATCTCACGTGTTAGCTCTCTCAAGCCTAAGAGGCGAAATAAGAGTGAGCTGTAATTATTTTTTTAATTGCACCAACCGGGCCTTGAACTCAAGACCTCTTGGCTTTGATACCATATTGAGTTGTATGCACTAGCCAGTTCACCCAAAAGCTTAAACTGATGAGGAAATATGGACAATTCACTCATACTTCAATAGCGTGCACGTCTCCTACACGCGCTAAGGAATTAATTAGAGGCTCCACGTTCTCTTGAAGTGTGAGTACGTACTGTCTCACTAAATGTGCACATGTGTGTCTACTTATTTTTTAATTGATGAGCACAAGCACTGAGCTAAACTCGAAAGCTAGCAACACTCGCTCTTGGCCAATTGTGCTGGAAAATTAACATGGCATAACATTAATTTAATTCCATAGATACGCAATAAAAGCATTAAGATTAATATTGCGTCTACAAGATGATTACTAGCAGCCAGCAGATTTACAGAACATGCTAGTAAAGAAAACATATCTACACATGCTATATAGCCCAACTGATACATAGATATAAACAATATTATTATAGCAGCATGCATTTGCACCAGATTCACTTGGACCAAGAACAACTCAGTCTGAGAAAGTTATAGCGGGCTTGTTGAAGAACGCGAAGCAGTAAAGGAGCAACACGATACGACGATCGAAGACGAAGATGAAGACGAGCAGTCGAGTAGAACAGTGCTTCCCAGAAACCTAGCGGTCTCCCGTGCAGGGCATCAAGTGGCCGACGTCATATCAGAGATACTGCTCTCCCTCACGCTTGTTTCACGATAGACGAAGGGACGAAATGGCTCCAAAGGCAGCAAGCACGGAGGAAGTAGAGATCGTCAGAGAGAACGAGATTGATTTTCTGTCACATATTCTCTCACGAACAGGGATGTCTCCCTTAAGAAAGCACGTACAGAAAACTGCCTCGTGAAAGCACAGTCAAACCGCCATGATTCCAGGAACCGCCCCTTGGAATCTTGCATTGCGGGTGAAACAGACTAACCGCACGAGAACGTGCGTCTCCCTGAGTCTGTGGCGCCACGTTAGCGATCGAGATGTAAAGTAATGTGGCATAGTCAGTACACTTGGCAAAAAGGTTAAGTACACTTATCACGTCTCGGTCGCGCGTTGTCACAATTCACAAGTCGCAGCTCAAGAATCGTGGCAAGTGCATCACATGGATGTGAAATCTGCATTTCTTAATAGAGAAATATCTGAAGATGTGTATGTAATGCAGCCACTGGGTTTTGAGGTAAAGGGGAAAGAAAATGTTGACGATCGGGACCGCCAACCGCAAAGAGGGAGGAAGGATCGTCTAAAGGGGTGAGGCCCCAAGTCGTGCTCGTCCGGGAAAGAGGGAGTGTCGGCTAGGCACACAGCTCGAGGAAGAAGGGCAAACGAACAGGGGAGACAGGCGGGTTATACTGGTTTGAGCCCCCTAGGACAGGTAATAGCTCTACTCCAATCTTGCCCGTAGGCGAAAGATAACTAATAGGCTCCTCTGGGGAGGATGAGCAGGGAGCTCGACCTCGGGGCCACTCGGAAGTGGTGGCCGAGGGGGAGCTCAGTGAGGTGGTCTGACGTATGAGTGTGTCTTGGTGTTGCCTCCTTGTGTTTGTGCTCTCTTTTCGGTCTGTCTCTACCCCCTTGATCGGGGTAGTCCTGGCGCTTTTATAGACCCCTGGGCGTTCATCTCGAGCGCTGACGTCGGGCGATGTCTGCGAGTTGACGGGAGCAGTTGACTCTAGTTCCCACGCAGGGGATTTAGACAGGAGCCGCTGGGCCCTAGTTCTCACGTAGGGGATTTAGACAGGAGCCGCTGGGCCCTAGTTCCCACGCAGGGGAGAGAGGTCAAGCCAGAAAAGGGGATACTATGCTGGAGACTGGGTTGAAGGCGCCGAGGTCGAGGAGGCTTGCGAGGCCAGCACGGACCCGAGGACAGCCTTGCTCGAGCTCGAGAACCGTTCCCCAAGCTCGGGGGTACCTCCGCCCGAGCTCGGGGAAAACGTTCTAAAGCCCCGGGGGGCCTGGACACGTGTTAGGATGACCAATCCCCGACAACCAGCCCCCGAGGCTCAAGAAACGGTCTGAGACTCTAGGCGTTCTTGAGTCTGAAGTCTTTTAAGGAGGGATCGCCACCTTGGTCGAGTTCGGGAATTCCCGAGCTCCTTTCGGGATCTGGGGGAAGCCTCTTCTGCGGGTTCTTCGTTGTGGTCGTTCTTGGAGATACTTGAGCTTCAGCGCTTCGTCCTTGAGCGGGCTTGATGGCGTCCGGGACGTTCGGGCTTCTCTGCTGCTCGGGCCACGCGGGCGGAGAAGTCGGATGGTCTGGCTAGTGGGCGTTGAAGAGGCGCGCCTGTACCAGGGTTTTGAAAGGCCGCGATGCCTCGGTTACCGTCCACTATCTGCGAGCGCGCCTTTTGAGGCGACAATAATGTCGGCAGCCGAGGCGTCTTAAAAACCGGGACCTAGCATCCTTTTTGAAGCCTTTCTTCCCCATCGCCCACGTTCTATTTTCTTTGCTTCCTCCTCCTTTGCGCTGTCGCGGCTGCCTTCCTTCTCAATTCTCTCCCCTTGACTCCATGGTGAAGTTCGGGAAGAGCACCCTCACCGCGGACCAGATGAAGGACATGGAGACCTTGGGGCTGCTGGACCCATTCACCTGGCGACTCCCAGCCGGGGAGAACGTGCTGCAGCCTCGAGATGACGAGATCATGAGCACGGAGCAGTACATGCTCTTCGGGCTGCAGACCCCAGAGAGCGACTTCTTGGCTGCGGTCCTTGCGCAGTGCGAGATTGAGCTCGTGAATCTAGTACCCAACTCTCTTCTCCACCTCTCCATCTTTGCTCATCTTTGTGAGGGGTTTCTGGGCATCCTTCCCACACTCTCCTTGTTCTTTCGCTTCTATTCTTTGTCGCGCACCATGAAGGACCCCGTCGTCGGGTGCCTTTATTTTCGGCTGCGGGCGGGACTCCCATGCTCCTTTCTCCAAATCTCGACCCGGGACTCGCTCGGGCCGTGGTCGGAGAAATGGTTCTACTTGAAGAAGGGCGAGGGCAGCGACCTCGCCTACATTGGTACTGCGGTCGACGGCAAGCGGGAGACCCCGGAGCCCGATGATTCGGTGGCCGACCAGGCGGCGGTCGCCCTCATCCACATCTGCGCGACGCGGGGGCTGAAGGGGCAGGCAGTCGTTTACGACTACCTGCGCAACCGGGTGTTCCCTCTTTGGAAGAGGTTGCACCCTTTCTTCGAGATCACCAGGAAGCACGACGTCACCCGGGAAGGTCCCGAAGGTAAGCATTGCGCAGCCTCGAGCTTCCCCGGGCCCGATTGAAGCTTTCTTGTTCTCAACGGTTTCTTTTGGCCTCTCGCAGCACCGAAGGCGGCTTGGATGGCCTCGAGGATGCAGGAGATCTTCGGGAAGGTTGTCACCGCCTACGTCCTCGATGGCGACGTCCCCAAGAACATCTTGGGGCGGAGCAGCGAGGTAACGTCTCTTGCTTTGACTTTTGGCCCTGAGAGCTCGGACTCAGGCGCTAATCGTGATGAGTTCGTGCAGGAGACCAAGGAGCTCGGGACACGGCCAGCGGATCCGCCACTCCTGGGCCGATCAAGGGCAAGAAGGGAGCAAGAGGCGGACCAGATGCCACGGCTTGCCGTCCAAGAAGCCCCACGTCGAGTGGGGCGATCGGGTCGTGGTAAGCTGAACGCCCCGAGCTCAGGGACACTCGAACCCGAGGTCGCTCCTTTGATGTTTGACCTTCCTTTTACTGATCTTTGCTTTTCTGCCAGCAGCAAGAGGCGGCAGCCGCCGCGCGAGCCTCGGATACGCAGTCGGAGCAACGACCTCCGGCACTAAGCACCCAGGGAAGGAGTCTTCCCGCGGCCACCGCGGAAACGCCGCGCCAGGTGCGGTCCTCTTTCCCTTTCCGTCGTTCCGCTCCGCCGCGACGTTCAAGTGAACGAGGGGCACCGACATTTCCTGTGGTCCAGTGTGAGGTCGAGGAGGAGGAGGACGAGAAGAACTTCCGCCTCGTGCCGCGATCCAAGGCGCGGCGAGTCCTACTCGCCACGCGTCAGGAGGAGGAGGACGCGGCCGAGAAGCGACACGGCCGCGACGACGCGCCGAAGGTGACGGCGAGCCCCGAGCCGACGCCGCCTCGGGGTTCTGCTGCGAGGTCGAGGGCGAGCCGGTCGGTCGCCATCGTGGGACGGCAAACCGGCCGCCATCGTCCCGCCCGAGGCGGACCGGCCGGACGTCTAGGGCGTCGGTGCTTGCCGCGGTGACGGGGTCCGCCGAGGAGGAGGCTGCCACGGATCTGCCCCGAGGGTCCGACGGTGCCATTGACCTGCAGGTGCTAGAGGACCGTCTGGCGGCGGTAAGCGTGCTTGCCCTGAACTCTTCTCTTTTTCTCCTCCTTTTCTCTTCTCTTGTAACTGTGGTGATATTTCCCTTATTTTCGCAGGGCCTACGCCTGATCTCCCGAGGGTGCAGGGTTGTGCGAGGGCACGTGCTCAGCTTTCGAGCCCTCTGGGATGTGATTGAGGCCAACCAGAGGGACGCCGCCCGAGTCGAGGCCGATGCGGCGCGTCGGCGAGAAGAGGTCGAGCGGCTGAAAGAAGCCCGAGCTCTCGAGCTCGCGCGGGCCGTCGAGGCCGAGCGGGAGCGCGGAGCCCGGGAGGTCGAGCGGGAGCTCAACACCGAGAGGGACCACCACGCCGCAACCCTCTCGAAAGCCCTTGATGAGGAGCGGAAGAAGGCGGAGGAGACCCTCGCTCGCGTTCGGGAAAAGGTGCAGAAGGCCCTCGACGAGAA
This sequence comes from Otatea glauca, assembly GCA_036346275.1. Taxonomy (NCBI): domain Eukaryota; kingdom Viridiplantae; phylum Streptophyta; class Magnoliopsida; order Poales; family Poaceae; genus Otatea; species Otatea glauca. Next base: position 139,846 of record JAYEVK010000246.1, read on the forward strand.
TCACGAGAGTGCGTCGGCGACGGTCCAGCGCCTCGAGCTCGAACTCTCCGGCGCTCACTCGAGGACGGAGGCCGTGCGGCAAGAGGCGTAGGAGCTCCGGGAGCGCCTCGAGGTCTCATTCATGGCCTGTGAGGAGGGCTACGGGATCGCGGCGTCCGCGCTCGAGGACTTTGCGGCCGCGCGGAAGGAGGTAGAGGGGCTCCTGGTGCGGGCGGCGGACCTGCCGACCATGTGCCCAAAGGCAGGGGCCGCGCGCGAGGAGGAGGCCGGCCTTCAGGCACGGCTTGATGAGCTTTCTGACGCCCCGGGGAAGGCCTCCTCCGAGCTCGAGGCCGAGGTGGCCGGGCTCAAGGCCAAGGCGACCGACGCCGAGGCGAAGGCGGCCGTGCTCGAAGAGACAGTGGCCGAGCTGGAGAGGAGGATCACCAAGGCCGAGGCGAAGGCGACTGGAGCCGGAGCGAGGGCCGCTGATGCCGAGGCGCGGGCGACCAAGGCGGGCGCGAGGGCCGCGGCGTTTGAGGCGAAGGTCTCCGTGCTCGAGGAGAAGCTAGCCCGGGTGACCCAGGCGGGGAAGGGCGCCTTGGCCCAGCTCCAGAGCAACCGCGACCGGGTCGGTCAAGCCGAGGCCGAGGTGCTGGTGCTGCAGAGAAGGGTCTCCGGCCTCGAGTAGCAAAAGCTTGCTCGGGACATGTCTGTAGATTAGAAAAATAGGTTAAGACATAGATAGGGGGCGAAATATTCGCACCCCTTGTAAAGACAATGTATCGTTTTGCCGTATAAAGTTGCCTTTTTAGAAGACTTAGCTTGTTTTTGTTTTGCTCTTTGCCGTCTTCGAAAGCTTTCTTAGTCTGCTTCGTAGAAGAGCCCGAGCGACGTCGGATTGCGATGCGTAGAGCAAAACAGTCGTAGGTGTTTGCTGGGTGAGTTATTGATCTCAACTCGAACCATTCGGATTAGGTTGACTGAGTCCGGGGGCACTCGAGGTCAGATTTAACCAAGGCCGAACCTAAAACACTCAGGCTCTGGGCACAACTCGGACTGGCCGACCTGGAAATACATCAGGCTCGGACCAGGTTTAGGCCTCTGGTCCAGCCCGACGAGCTCGAAAATGCTTTGAGCTCGTGGGCTCCCTCAGAGGGCGGTTTGGAAATTCGAACCTGGCCGTTTGGCTGCGGGGGAACGATCGGCTTATTGCGACTGGAGTCATCCTCGGTGGTGAATTTAGAAATTGCGACCTCCGAGCCCGGGAATGCGTCAGGCTCGGGGCACTTGACCGAGGCCGAACCTGGAAATGCATCAGGCTTTGGGCACAACTCGGATTGGCCGACCTGGAAGTGCATCAGGCTCGGGCCAAGTTTAGGCCTCAGGTCCAGCCTGACAAGCTCGGAAATGCTCAAGCTCAGGACGGGCTCCCCTAGGGGGCGGTTTAGAAATTCAAACCTGGCCACGGGGGAATGGTCGGCTTATTGTGACTGCCGGCTTATCGCGACCGGAGTCATCCCCGGCGGTGAATTTAGAAACTGCGACCTCCGAGCCCGGGAATGCGTCAGGCTCAGGGCGCTTGACCGAGGCCGAACCTGGAAATGCATCAGGCTTTGGGCACAACTCGAACTGGCCGGCCTGGAAGTGCATCAGGCTTTGGGCACAACTCGGACTGGCCGACCTGGAAGTGCATCAGGCTCGGGCCAGGTTTAGGCCTCGGAAATGCTCAAGCTCAGGACGGGCTCCCCTAGGGGGCGGTTTAGAAATTCAAACCTGGCCATGGGGGAATGGTCGGCTTATTGCGACTGCCGGCTTATCGCGACCGGAGTCATCCCCGACGATGAATTTAGAAACTGCGACCTCCGAGCCCGGGAATGCGTCAGGCTCTTGACCGAGGCCGAACCTGGAAATGCATCAGGCTTTGGGCACAACTCGGACTGGCCGGTCTGGAAGTGCATCAGGCTTTGGGCACAACTCGGACCGCCTACTGGAAGTGCATCGCTCGGACCGTGTTTAGGCCTCAGTCGGCTCGACAAGCTCGGAAATGCTCAAGCTCAGGACGAGCTCCCCTAGGGGGCGGTTTAGAAATTCAAACCTGGCCAAGGGGGAATGGTCGGCTTATTGCGACTGCCGGCTTATCGCGACCGGAGTCATCCCCAGCGATGAATTTAGAAACTGCGACCTCTGAGCTCGGGAATGCGTCAGGCTCGGGGCGCTTGACCGAGGCCGAACTTGGAAATGCATCATGCTTTGGGCACAACTCGGACTGGCCGGCCTGGAAGTGCATCAGGCTCGGGCCAGGTTTAGGCCTCAGGTCCAGCCCGACAAGCTCGGAAATGCTCAAGCTCAGGACGAGCTCCCCTAGGGGGCGGTTTAGAAATTCAAACACGCCACGGGAATGGTCGCTTATTGTATCGCCGCTTATCGCGACCGGAGTCATCCCCGGCGGTGAATTTAGAAACTGCGACCTCCGAGCTCGGGAATGCATCGGGTTCGGGGTGCCCTCTGAGAACGTTCAATGGTTGGCAGCACGGGAGAAGGGCCGGCTTATCCCGATTACGATCGCCTTATTGCGACCTCCGAGCCCGATTACGACTGGTCCCTAGTTCCCACCAGGGGATTTAGACAGGAACCGCTGGGCCCTAATTCCCACGCAGGGGAGAGAGGTCAAGCCAGAAAAGGGGATACTATGCTGGAGACCGGGTTGAAGGCGCCGAGGTCGAGGAGGCTTGCGAGGCCAGCACGGACCCGAGGACAGCCTTGCCAGAGCTCGGGAACCGTTCCCCGAGCTCGGGGGTACCTCCGCCCGAGCTCGGGAACAGTCCTCCAAGCTTGGGGAAAATGTTCTAAAGCCCCGAGGGGGCCTGGACACGTGTCAGGATGACCGATCCCCAACAGAAAATAAGGTCTTTAAGCTCAAGAAAACTCTCTATGGGCTAAGACAAGCACCATGTGCTTGGAATTAAAAACTAGACAGCACATTACTCACTCTTGGATTTGAGAGATGTCCGTTGGAGCATGCTGTCTACAAAAGGAGTCAAGGAGGTAAAAATCTGCTAGTAGGTGTTTATGTGGATGATCTAATCATAACAGGGCCAAATGTCTCAGATATTGCAAAGTTTAAAGATCAAATGAGGAAGATCTTCAGGATGAGTGATTCGGGATTGCTATCCTATTATCTTGGCATCGAGGTGAAACAAAGCTCAAAAGGTATTTCCATGTGTCAATCCTCATAGGCTGAGAAGGTACTTGAAAAATGTGGTATGAAAGATTGCAATTCGATTTTCATTCCCATGGATTCAAGAGTAAAGTTGAGCAAGGACAGTAAGAACCCACCTGTTGATTCAACCTTATACAGAGGCATCGATGGCAATCTTTGATATTTGGTACATACAAGACCGGATATTGCATATTCGGTTGGCATAGTCAGTCGATTTATGGAGAATCCAATGACTTAGCATATGGCCGCAGTAAAGCAAAATTTGAGATATATAAAAGGGACACTAAACTTCGGTTGCTAGTATGCCAGAAGAAGTGATAGTAATTCTGGTTTGGTTGGGTATACAGACAGTGACTTTGCTGGTGATGTCGACGACAGGAAGAGTACTTAAGGTATTGTTTTCTTCCTTGGTGCAAACGTGGTTAGTTGGACGCCACAGAAACAAAAGGTTATTGTGTTATCATCTTGTGAAGCGGAGTACATTGCAGCTTCAACCGGAGCAAGTCAGGGAGTTTGGCTTGAAAGAATGATAGCAAGTTTGATGAAACAGCATGTTGAAAAAGTGCTTCTCAAAGTGGATAATAAGTCGGCTATATCACTGATCCGAGATCCAGTTGATCACGAACGAAGTAAACATATTGATACTAAGTATCGTTATATTCGAGATTGTGTTGAAAATGGAGAGGTTGAAGTTGAGTATATCAGTACTCATGATCAAATTGCAGATTTGTTAACAAAGGCTCTTGGAAGAAATAAGTTCACGCAGCTGAGACAGAGACTCGGAATTGTGGATGTGAAATCAGAAGTACAAGATTAAGGGGGAGTTTTGTTAGATTAATCTTGTGGCTTTCAGATTTCAGAGTTAGAGTCTGTTTGCTGGTTTTTGTATTCAGTTAAGTATTCGGATAAGTTCAGTTAAGCCGTGTTTAAATTGTCGGATAGGGTACAGTATGCGTATCGGTAAGAGTTTGGTTAAGTCAGTTACAGTTCAGTTTTTGTTTGCTGGATTCATATCCAAACTCCTGTAATTCTGGGTATATATAGAGAATAAAAACAGAAAAGATGTGTCTCCTATGCTTTCTGAGCCCCATCTCCTCCGGCATGGCGGACGGCAATGGCTCACTGTCGGGAGCTGCTGCCCTCACGGCGAGGCTGCAGCAGCCGAGCGGCCTTGAGGAGCAGCAACTCCAGGAAGAAACAGTCCTATTTCTTGATTCCTCTAGGCATTAAAATATAAGTTGTTAGATGCAGTTTCTAATGAAGCTATTAAAAACATCCTGAAGCAAGATTACTGCACCATTCTTCAGTAGCTTTGCTTGTAGCTATTTCATCAACAGCTAGCATCATATATTCAGTATAGCTCCAGAACAAAATTAGATATGGTGTTGCTGTTGTGAGATGCCGACAGTAGTAGAGGAGGGTTGCCATTCTCATACTCTAGTCACTTTCAGTTAAGGTCCTGTAACTGAAGGTTTTGCTATGCAAATTTGCTTTGCGTGATGCCACAAAATATTTGTGCTCTTTGTCGATTTTTTTGTTAGAATTTGCAAAAAATTTATCACAAAATTGTGTGCCAAATCTCAAGATGTTGTTCTTTTCATCTGAAAATGTGTCTGACCTCGGTACTCTTGATGTGTGGAGTCTTAGTTGACTAATTTTGGTTCTTTGGTAGTATTTCACAAAGTTATTCCGATGACTGAAATACGGAGTTTCAGTTGACAGCATTCTTATGGTACTCTTGATGCTGCTAGAGATAATAGTGGTTGCGCTACTGCAATTGAGATAAGATAATCTTCATTGGTAACGTAATGAATCTCCCCATTTATCAGTTGTTATACCTGATTCTTGAAAAGATCACTGTGTTGATTATATTCCGAAGCTTCTGCACTGCATGGACCTTGCAAATTGAACGTTGTACGCTGCTTGGTACCACGTGCCAGCACTTATGACCTATTATTATTGCTTTTGGATAATTTGATATTAGTACTGATGCAAGTACGACACTACAAACAGAAGCAAATTCTGAGAGACCTTATCTTTTTCTAATCTGAAAGACCCTCCTTCTTTGTTTGACACGTGGAACTGTACCAATCTCAAAGCAACTAGTGGGTCCTCCTTCTTTGTTTGGCATTTAAGAGACCCTCTTTTTTTTGTTTGGCATTTGCTTTGAGATTAGTACAGTTCCACGTGTCAAGAAAAGAAGGAGGGTCTTTCAAATTAAAAAAAGAGAAGGTCTCTCAGAATTTGCTTCCAATCTTTAGTAGGACAAGAATGATTGCATATGCAGCTCAATGGAATGTGTACATCCTGCGTGCGTGGCAGAGTCGTCGTCGGTCTTCCACTACAAGAAATAAGGAAAAATTCGTGGGTTTTTTTAAATTCGTGGGCAAAAAAAACCCACAAATTTATGTATTTAAATTCGTCAGTTTCTATAAAACCCACGTTTTTAATTAAATTCGTGGGCCACAATAACACACACGAATTTATTTATTTAAATTCGTGGGCCACAATAATACCCACGAATTTATTTATTTAAATTCGTGGGCCACAATATACGACGTATTTATTCATTTAAATTCGTGGGCGAACTTACTAACAATTTACGCATTTAAATTCGTGGGCCACCAAACCCACAATTTAAGCCGAGTAGGAAAAGCCTATCGCCCCGCGCATACGTCTTCGTTGCCTCTCTCCCGCCCGCGCCATGCATCGCCCGCGCGACCGCTTCACTGCCGCCGCGCCGCTTCGCTACAACTGCCGCTCGCCCATTCCCCCTCGCGCTCGCGCCCGCTTCGCGCGCCCGCCGCCGCCTGCCGCCCGCGGCCGCCGCCGTGCCGCCGCCGCGCCCTCCGCGCCCCGGCCCCTGCCGCTTCGCCGGCCGCCGCCGCCGCCGCCCGCCGGCCACCGCGCCGCCGCCGCCGCTTTGCCGCGCGCCGCCATCGCTGCCTGCTCGCCCGCCGCGCCACGCCACGCTGCCGCGACGGCCCGCCTCTGCCGCCGCGCCGCTTGTCTTACTTGCCTGCCGCGCTCGCCGCCGCTTCGCCCCGCTTGCCGCCCCCGCCGGCCACCGCCGCCTGCCGCTTCGCCGCCCACCCGAAAGTCGCCGCTTCTTCGGCCGCCGAGCCGCCGCCACCACGCCGCCGCCGCCCGCGCCGCCGCCGCCGCCGCTACCGCCGCGCCACGCCGCGCCGCCCGCTGCCTTCCGCCCGCGCCATCGCCTCACCATTGCCGTCGTGGCGCCACCCCGCCTCCCGGACCCGCGACGCCACCGCGTTGGAGAAGGTATATTTCATCTCTTTTTATATTCGTTTAAAGTTATTTCATCTTATTTTATATTCGCTGCATATGATTTATATATTTTTATTTTCTCGCTGCCGTTGTATATAGCGTTAGAGTTTAGGGTTTGTGTCGAACAGTAGAGAGCCTAGGCGTCACCCGTTCGGGAACGGCACATCTCACATTTGCTTGTGAGGTGCGCGGTTCCGGAATTGTCCAGCGTATTTTGGACAGCCCGAGAATGTTGGTTGTTGCATAGGGCCTGTAACGTGCGAGCGATTCGAACATGAGAAGAGGACCAGAGGTGAGGAGGATACACCTGACAGAACAAGAGTATCTCCAGAGCTCGGTCGATTGGATAATGAAGGACATGGAGGCTTGGAGGTGGATGTGCCGGTACTGGGGGTCAGAGGATTTTCAAGAAAAATCAAATAGAAATCGAGGGAACAGAAGAAGTAGATTGGGGAAGTACAAGTACGGCGCAGACGGACACATTGGCCTAGAGCAACGTATGGTAAGTATCGGTATTATAATTGTTAGTGAATTTGTCACTATGTTTATAACTTTGCATCGTAGGAGGCTGAAAGTGGGAGTACTCCCACTTTTGTGGAAGTTTACATCCGGGGGCACCAAGGCGAGGATCCACAGAACCCGGATGTGTTGTGCGACACGGGGCTAGTGAGAGGATGGTAAGTATAAATGACACAATATGTTTTGTGCAAATTTACATCCAGAGCACCAAAATCTTTGCTTTGCAAAGGCGTCATATGCAGAACAAATGACACAACGTCATAGGCCGGAGGTTGATTGGAGGGCCGCGTCAGTCGATGTGGAAGCGTTGTACCACGCTGGAGGGGGCCTAAAGCATGGGAGGTTCGTTAATAAAACTGATTTTATTTGTTTTCGCTCTACTAAGGAAAAAAATGTTGCATGGTCACATTTCATTATATATCGTTTGTAGGTGGGCCATGGGGGATGGAGTTGTGGACTGCGATCGTCCTCCACGAGGCTCGGTTTCCTCACAGGGGAGTGCTCGATCGTCGAGGTCCGCACGGGAAGCACAAGCGCACGAGGAGGCTCGTGAAGCGCGAGAGGAGGCTCGTCAAGCACGAGAGGAAGCTCGCAGAAGCCGAGAAGACTCAGAATACATGAAAATGTATCTGCAGGTACAATCTCAACTTTGAACAAAACGCTCAATTGTACATTTGTGATTAAAATCTAACAAACAATCTATATGCAGCAACTGTCACAATCTCTTGGACCTAACGCGCCAGTGTTTCGCCCTCCTGTTCCGCAGGTAAAGATACTTGAGTTCATTACTCTCTAATTCACTTAGCTCGTAAAATCACGAATTCACAAACTGGACTATTATGTCATAGGGCTCCCAGCCATCTCTCTTCTACATGTTTTCTCTGCACATGCAGCCACCACCACAAGGAGAAGCATCACAGGGTGCTCAGCCTCCCCCGGCGTCCTTCATAAACCCTACTGGGATGTAGGCACCACCCCTAGGAGATGCACCTCAGGTTATATGATATTCTCATGCATTCTTTATTTTCATAAAACTCTATTATGTATACTTTATATCACAAACTATGATCCACAGAGCTCCCAGCCTCCTCCTCCTTTCTGCATGTTCACTCCACAGATGCAGCCACCTTCTGCAGGAGAGGCACCACAGGTAAAGACGGATCGGTTCAATTCGTTATTCAAAATTTGAATGAATAATTTATATGTGGCATAATGTATCTGTCTATGCCTTACAGGGCTCCCAGCCTCCAAACCCGTTCTACATGTACCCACCACCTATGCCAAGCCAAGGAATGCCTATGTACTTCAACCCGTGGGCCTGCGGCCACCTCGGGCGACACCACGGTATGGATGTCGAAAACATTCTAAGTTTGCGACACGAGCTAAGTTTGTTAATTCTTGAACTTATAGGTTTCTGGGTCACACCCTCCAGCACGTACTAATGACGACATCATAGAAGACATCTTCAACAGCGCCGGCGGTGGTGGTGGTCATTGCGTACGTAGTTTACAAATTGCCGTTTTGGACGTGTGATTGATTATCTAAGGATCTGCTAGAATGTCTCCTTCTGGTATGAGAGATTGATATATATATTATAACTGCAAATGTTTTTTTGTCTGCTGAGTGGATGTCCTATTTACTAGAGAGGTCATGTCGAAATTTTGTACATTTCAATGACTTAGTTTTAAGCCGGTTTTAAAGAGTTAAAAGGTTAGTTTCGGTCTTTTAGTAGAGGTAATAGGTTTGGTGTCTCGTTTGTTAATTCTTCGTTCGCTTGAACTTTTTTGTGGAGTTTGATGACTTGGTGAGCTACCTGCCCCCTCCCTTCCTTTCTCTTGCTCAAATTTAGGAACATTAGTTGCAATTTAGTCGATGTCTGTGGATGGACATATGCTTAGTAGGAAATTTAGTTCATTCTTTTAGTATATATCAATCTGAGTAATCTGTTGCAATAGTGATAATTTCAGTTGAAATGCATAACTTAGTCGATTTTAGGACATTTAGGCAACTCTTTCTTAAACCTTGCACAAATCATCTCAATGTTCATACTTGAAAAGGTTTACTTGTGTGCTTATGAAAGTTCATTGCTATGCTTCTGTAGATATGTGATGGTTTACCAAATTATTAACCCATTACTTACTATTTGATTTTTTCTTTCTGTTAATAACTTTTTTGATTTGGAACTTGTTGGAATTGAAAAGTTATCTTAAGACAACTTGTTCAATTGTAAACTTATGTTTTAAATGCTTTATATGGCATCCTTGTAGAATGTGTTGTTTGCCCATGTACAATCTGATTGTTTATCCTTGTAGAATGCTTTATATTTGTACTTTGTATATTGAACTCTTAAAATGACTACCAAAACTCTTAATTGCTTCTTTGAACTATTTTCACTGTTTGTTATCTTTTGAATACTCAGTGATACAATTAGGGTCTTTGGAAGTTGAATTAAATAATTTTAGTTATAATCTTGGCCTTGAACTAGATGGTTAACTTCTGTTAATACTAGAGAGTATTACTTTGATGCTTAATTGAATATGAGATTGATGTTCATATGATTATTACAGCATATCTTGACTAGCTCGTAGGTGTAGTTCTTATATATAATATCTATTCTTGTTTAGCTTGACCTGTCATATTGATATTCTCATATCGTGTCTTGGTTGAATAGTACTATTGATATTCTCATATTGATATTCATGTGAATCAGCATAATGTTACTTGTAACACAACCTAAGTTAATCTTGAACTTGCAGATTTCTAGGTCACGCCCAAAGACGTACTAACGACGACATCATAGAAGACATCTTCAACAGCGCCGACGGTGGTGGTAGCGCCCACAACTCCAACAACCCCGAGGCATGAATTCCATTGTGAGCTCGATTGGTGTATTACTGTTATACTTTATAACTTGTTGTGATGGATACATTGTGATCGACTTATTGTGATGGACTTATTGTAATGGAATGTGGATTGTATCTATTGCGGTTGTAATGTGTTGTACGTCATTGCGTAGTTTACAAATTGCCGTTGGATGTGTGATTGGATTATCTAAGGATCCGCTAGAATGTCTCATTCGGTTTGAGAGATTGATATATATATTATAAGCGCAAATATTTTTTGTCTGTGAGTGGATGTCCTATTTACTAGAGAGGTCATGCCGAAATTTTGTACATTTCGGAGACTTAGTTTTAAGCCGGTTTTGAAGAGTTAAAAGGTTGGTTTCAGTATTTCAGTAGAGGTAATAGGTTTAGTGTCTCGTTTGTTAATTTTTCGTTCGCTTGAACTTCATTGTGGAGTTTGTTCTTTTGTGTTAGTGTTTCTGATCAGATTTGAACAAAATAGATGATCTTTCGTATTTATTCTTCGCTTAGCAATTTTTAGTTTCAATTTTCTTTGTGCCTTTTCTTTTCTTCTTTAGTTGTTATATGTATTGAGTGCGATGCATATATACATATATATATTATACATTTGGATATATATGGATATATATATTTTTTTTTTGTAGAAATGACTGATAAATTCGTGAGCCATTCAAAACCCACGAATTTATCTGGCTACTCCAGATAAATTCGTGGGTTTATTAAACCCACGAATTTAACAGATTAAATTCGTGGGTTCAATAAACCCACGAATTTAACTCAGATTCCCAATTAAATTCGTGGGCTTGGCAGAAACCCATGAATTTAACTTAAATTCGTGGGTACCCACGAATTTAATTGATTAATTTCGTCGAGTTAAATTCGTGAATTAAATTCGACGATTTACTCATGAATTTAAATTAAATTCGTGGGTTTTGACTTAAATTCGTGGTTTTTTGGCCCACGAATTTTACCTGTTTCTTGTAGTGTTCCCCTGGCCACGCGGCCGGGCACGAGATCACTCCGTGCTGCAAGGGCAAGGAACGTTCATCGTGTGCGAGTACAGCAAACCTCTTTCTTCTCTCCGGACGAGTACGAGTACGGCGTATCGCCATGGCCGGCACCTGCTCCGATTCTGGCGGAATTTTGCATGGATCTTGCGCTATCGTGGCGTAAATTTTTTTGCGGATGCATGGAAAATTATGATTATAATGTATGTATAAGGACTAGTGGTTTTGTTCGGATCGGTTCTTTTAGACTAGCCGCGCCAAATTTTGCAAGTTAAATTTAAATTTAGCGCTATTGTTGAATGAGGCGGGTCACTTCTTTTGAATTCAGTCAACCCTAGCGAAGGTTCAAATTCGGAGTTGTGAATGCGGCCCGCGGTACTGCATGAAGAGTTCACTGGCAAAACCCCATTCGATAATAAGAAACAACAACTTCACGAAAACCATATGTATAAGTTTTAAAAAATTCTCAAAAAATTACCATATATAGAGGAGAAGAGTTTCTACAACTCTGTAAAATTTGAAGACCAAAATAAAACGCATTTGAAAGATATGAAAAAGAAAAATTCAACTAAAATAGTGATTTTCATTGTTTAGCACTATTTATATCGCTGCTTGTCAATTTTATATCTTTCAAATACAATTGAATTTGGTCTTCAAATTTTTCAGGATTATAGAATCTCACCTCTCCTATATGTGGTAATTTTTTGAGAATTTTTAAAAACTTGTACATGTATTTTTCATGAAATTTACATAGTAAGAATGGTTTACACTAAATATATCCCAACAACAACAACTGAAAAGATATGGATAAAGTAGAAGTTCGTTGCATTTACGACAGGTAGCATATCGCATGGTAACTCTATCTGATAATTTTCTCTTGCATTTACAGTAGGTGGCATATCCATCACGATTTAGCTTGTTATGAATTTACATGTACATAGCCCATGAACGTCTCGGAAAGAAAATTTTCCTGCACGTTTGTAGGATCACATGATGCATGCGGCACGGTGCACGTTGGCGTAGATCGATGTAGATGGTGACGAGGTGAAAGATCCCAGTGGGTGGAGGACGCATGGTGCAAGCAGAGGCGGCGGTGCGGCTCGGGATAGCGGAGTCGCAGGCGCAGCACAGACACAGGTAGCGAAACTCAGCACGAGGTGACAAGCGGCGTGGTTCAAGCGGTGGAGGCGGCGTGGCATTAGGGGCGGCCGGAGCCAGGAGGGAAGAGAAGGGAAGGGAGAGAGTGGGGAAAGAAAAGAGAAGGAATAGAATGAAGTTTTTTTTTTTTTTGCAAAATGGAGAGCATGAATCACAGAGCCACCCAAGGGCACCGTATATGCATAGAGTTCCATGTACGTGCGGTCTGGCATTTTCGCAACCTACCTGTCCATCCACCTCATCTCTCACCTTCGCGCGTTCGTCATCACGACGCAGTGCCGCCTGTTGTGCAGTTGCATTGCTTGAGCGCTGAGCAGCACGGTTGTAGGAGTTTGTGAACTGATCTCTCTTGAAATTAACTTGAGAATTTCAGTGTCTATTTCTCACTAACGTCCAGAAAGAAAAGATGTTTTAGATTGGTTCTTGATTCCACTGGTTGGCTTCGAATCCAGCACTAGACATGACGCATATGCATGTATGCTGGTGTGCAATTTTTCTTTTCGAAACAGTGCTAGCTACTCTGCGTCTGAGCTGAACAGGCTAGCGCGCGTGAGGGGAACACTCAGATGCGCCGTGAATGCGATGGCCTGAATCTGAGTGCTGTTTCCTGCAAGCATCCTCTACTTGATCTACAATATCGATTTCCATTCCTGTCCATCGTTTTGTTGTTTCTTCTTGGGGCTTGATCAAATACGATGTAGAGGATGCTCTTTTCTCAAACCATGTGCTGCAGGCTCTCTCCTCGTCCATGTCTGACCACTGCCAGCTACTGCTAACAAGCGATAACGGGGCAACCAGGACATGGGCCTTCAAATTCGAGAATTTTTGGACCCGCGCATGGAGCAGATCACTCTTCAGCGATGCGACCCAGCAATTTCATTTGGCAAATACCATCATCTTGCATCTTGACATCGCTCAAGAATCGAGGAATCTATCTCTTCTTTGAGCGGCTCATAGCGCTAAAAATCGTGGTCACGGCCACATTGCGGTCGAAAGAGCACGCAAGAGGCAGGCATCCAGGGTCACCTGGCTTAGAGAGGGGGATGCGAACACCCGTTTTTTCCATCTGAAGGCCAATGGTCGCCGTCGAAAGAACTTTATCCAATCGCTACAGAATGACCAGGGTATGGCCACTCTGCATGCGGACAAGGAGCGCATTCTTTTCCACCATTTCTCACAGCTACTGGGAAAAAAGGATGCGCACTCTAGGGACATCATCCGCGAACCTCAACATCTCCGCCACGACTTGGTGGCCTAGAGGCCGACTTCTCGAGAGGAGGAGGTTTCGCTACTATTCAACGCTTGGTGACAAGGCACCGGACCGGATGGCTTCACTGCATCTTTTTATAAGCATTGCTGGGAAATCATTAAGAGCGACGTCATGGCTGTGCTGTGTGCGTTTCACGGCGGAACCTCCTGGAGTTTCGGAACACTCAACAAAGCATCCATCGCACTCATTCCAAAGAAACAGGGAATGGTTGGCCCCGCGGACTACAGACCCATCAGCCTTATTCATTCCATCTCAAAATTAATATCCAAGGTGCTCGCTCTAAGTCCTCCCATATGGACTCACTAATCTCGCCATGTCAGAGTGCTTTCATCAAGGGACGAAGCATTCAAGAAAACTTCTTGGCTGTTCGTAACCGGGTGCAACTCTATCATCGAACGCGCACCCCGGTCCTAATGCTCAAGCTCGACATTCACAAGGCCTTCGACTCTGTATCATGGGAATACCTCCTGGGCCTCATGCAAGCTCGCGGTTTTGGCCATCGATGGCGTCGGTGGATATCTACCTCTCTCACGACATCTTCGTCCTCCATCCTGCTTAACAGGGTGCCAGGGCCTGCGATCTCGCATCAGCGCGGCCTGCGGCAAGGCGATCTGCTATCGCTGTACCTGTTCATCCTGGCCATTGACCCGCTACACTCCATCCTAAAAAAGGCATCTGAGGGGGGGTCCTTTCGCCCTTGAGAGGTTGTGCGCCATCGCTTCGTCTATCACTATATGCAGACGACGCTGTCATCTTCTTAAACCCGGTCAGGGAGGAGCTGCATGCCATCATTTCAATCCTACATTGCTTCGGAGAAGCCTCCGGTCTGCGAGTCAACATACAAAAGAGCTCCATGGCCGCAATTCAATGTCAAAACCTGGACCTGGACAACATCCTTCAACCCTTCACAGGGGCGGTCACTCAGTTTCCCACCACATACCTTGGGATGCCTCTCACGCTAGGCCGTCTACGGCGGATACACCTTCAGCCCATACAAGACAAGGTGGCGCGACGTCTAGCTGGATGGCAATCCGCCCATCTCACCCTGGCGGGCGACTTACGTTGGTCAAATCAGTACTATCTTCCATACTACCACGTCGTCGACGGTAGCTTAAGGTGCTAAAGAAATTTATCACGACATTGACAGGATAAGGAGGAAATTCCTATGGGTCGTAATGCGCCATGCATGGCGAAGCGCAAGGTGAGGTGGGCGACAGTTTGCCGGCCGCTCAATTTGGGAGGCCTGGGAGTGATAGACCTTGAAAGATTCGCGAGAGCCCTCAGATTGCGCTCGATGTGGCTCAAACACACAAACCCCCAAAGGCCATGGAACGATCTGCCTGTACCCTGCGACCGCATTGATCAACAGCTTTTCATGATGGCAACCAAAATAAACATTGGCGACGGACATCTCGCCACCTTTTGGACTTTCAGATGGTTGCGGGGTAAAGCACCTTGCCAGATTGCGCCGCGACTCTATAGCCACTCTAGGAGGAAAACAAGATCGGTAGCGGATGCACTGCAAAACAACAACTGGATTCGTGACATCCGTCACCACCTCGACCCGCAGCTAATAACAGATTTCGTTCGCTTATGGTCAATCATTCGGTCAGTGCCTATCCAACTGCACCAGGAGGATGCTATCACTTGGACGCTGACCTCTAATGGCGTCTACTCGGCGGCCTCTGCGTACCGCTTCCAATTCAATGGAAGCACAGCAAAACCTTTTCATACTACAATCTGGTCGGCTTGGGCGCCCATGCGCAGTAAGATGTTCTTCTGGCTTGCCCAGCAAAATCGATTATGGACAGCACAACGACTGCAGCTCAGGGGTTGGCCTAATCAGTATTTTTGCCACATGTGCTGTCGAAGTCTTGAGACGGTTTCCCACTTATTCCTTTACTGCCCTGAAGTCCAACGCATATGGACATCCGTTGCTCAGTGGGTTCGCGTGCCGACACTGCGTCCAGACCGATGGGATTCTTCAGTGCCTTTCGACCAGTGGAACCTTCAACGGATTGCGGGATGTACAAGGTTTAAAAAAGGGGTCAAAACCATCAATATCCTCACTGCTTGGCGGTGGTGGAACGAACGAGAGAATCTTTGGCGGCACAGGCGACTCACGACCAGATCCTCCAGTCCATCAAGGACGTCGCTGCTGCCTGGGCTTTTGCGGGGGCATCGCAACTACGCGATCTGATTCAAGGACATCCTTAAAGCCTGTTGTTCTTCGCTTTCCCCTTTCCCTCTTTCTTTTCTTTTCTTCTTCTACCTTCTCTGATCTCATCGTCTTCCTGTAAACCTCTCGGGTGCGATCTCTGCGCCCTTCCTTGTACTTTCTTTCGTCTTCTAATATATTTAATGCCGTTCGCCATTTTAAAAAAAAATACGATGTATCTGTATTTTGTGATGTGCTTCATATGCCTGACTCGGTGGATGGATTGGGAAGCTGCAGGTTGGTGAGGCATTGCTCAGTTAAGTTTTATCGTTGCACTTTTCTTGTCTACCTACTACACGAATAGCAGCAGAGCATGTATGCAGAAAGCACAGACACAAGCATATGCCCAAAAGAAAAAGGAAAAAAGATGGACCGTGGTAATATATCATTGAGATATGAACCAAAAAAATAATATGATCTGTAGTGTATATGTACAACCTGCAGCTCTCTTAGATAATGTTGCCTTTCTTCTTTCTATATTGTGAACGAAAATGAGGTTTAGTCGTTGAGATTTCACTCTCCTGTTTATGTTGAAGTTGCCTTGGGGGGGTTGTGAAGAAAAGGTGAGCTTCTTTGTACCTGAAAGCTGTAGATGCTTTCAGTAATTACGTTCACTTAACAGACGTTAGTAGCACTTAGCACTGCTATCTGCTGATTTTTGTTTTAATAAAATAAAACAGCAGCCATGACTGAATTACTGGGTCCAAGCAGGTGGGCCTGTTCTAAATATGAACTCTAAGAGTGCCGGATGGACAAGTTTGACTGTGTTGAGTGTCAAATAACATACGCTAGCTGATCTATCTAGCTTTCTGACTTGTTAAATCCGCGTCGCAAAGAACAGATCAACTGGAAGTGTGGTTTAGTTTATATTGCAAAGTTGAACAGCAGAAAGTAGTAATTTGACTTTGTGAGATTTGATATACGTGCAGCATGGT
The DNA here is from genome assembly GCA_036346275.1 of Otatea glauca. Classification (NCBI taxonomy): domain Eukaryota; kingdom Viridiplantae; phylum Streptophyta; class Magnoliopsida; order Poales; family Poaceae; genus Otatea; species Otatea glauca. Next base: position 156,307 of record JAYEVK010000246.1, read on the forward strand.
AGAAGAGACATCGATCTACCTCGATCGCCGTCGCTTTGTGCCCACCATCACTACGGCGATGACGTCGCGGTGTCTTCAGATATGATCGAACATGTTGACACATGTGCTACGCTTTCAGCCTACACGGCATGGGGCATTGCGTTCAATCAACGTATCGTATGCATCAACCTCTATCTAGTTTTTGCCATCCATCTATCTATCCATCCATCTAAATTATTATTGTTATATATACAGATTGTTGGGAGCATTCGCCAGCACGTGGCACCTAGTGTTTTTTATTTTCATTTCTTACAAACCTTTTTTTTTCTATTTGTTTTAAAAATTCCATCGACCTTAAAGTTGAGCTACAATATTTTTAATTTTTTTTTAGCTTTTTTTCTTCGAAAGAATTTTGCTACTCTGCTAAAATTGAGGTATCGTCCACGGCAACATGCAAGGTTTTAATCTAGTAACTCTATAATGTTGGGGAGATATGGGCTGCCTACCCGCCCAGCGCTACGCACCCCCTAAATGCTGTAGTTTCTAAAGTGCAAAGCTACAGCGTTTTTTATTTTTTGTTTTAAAAAATTTGAAATTTCCCCCCACTCTATTACAGTATTTTTGTGTTTCTATTTTTTTTAAAAAATGATTTTTTTAAGGAAAACAATTCCCTCTCTCTTAATATTGAGCTACAATATTATTTTTTTAGTTTTTTTACCTTCAAAAGAATTTCTCTCTCTCCCTAAAATTTAGGTATCATCCAGGGCAACACGCGGGGTTTTAATCTAGTTTTAGAGAGGAAAAGAGAATTACAAACACAAACACATATCTAGAATGACACATGGATTGTTCGACGTCAAATACTCAAATATCATACGTTCGGCATCGGCCGGCGCCTTGTGTACACGTCTTTAGGCCCGCTATGAAGTCGAAGAGTATTATACGTTTGTGTCTGTTGATAGGGCAATGGCGATGTAGCTGCTCACTTATGTGCCAAATAGGCCTCTGGCGCACTGGTTGATCGATAGGGCACTGGAGCTCATGCTGGCTTTGGTATTCATCACGATTAACGTAATATCCTGATGAATAAAATTTAAGCTTGTCATTAAGTCTGAGAAAAAAATGAAGCTAGCATATGTTCAACTTATATTTCCTTCGATCACAAATAGTTGTTATTTTGGATATCGACATGATCTTCAAAAACATAGCTTTCACCACTAATTTCTATTGTACTATATTTATAAAACACAATAAATTATAATATTATGAAAATACTTTTCGAGACAAATCCACACATAATCCTCATATATCCAATTTAATTATTTAAAAAATATCAGCAGTCGAAGTTTTGAAAGTTTTTCTAAACCTATATCCAAAATGACAAAACTAAAGTCAAGAGAAGTCACCTAGAAAGCATGGGGTTAGACTCCCCAGTCTGGGAAACTGCTCCATGCACCCAATTGCACAAAGTTGTATGGCAGGGCATCCATCATAGTTTAGTGATTACTAGATGGGTTTACGCACTATGCCGGACGGGATACTCGGATTTTTGGACCTACAGAGGCTTTTGTGTAAAATCGTGTAGGGTCTCTTCGTAAATTTCCAGGACCCCGAGGGATCGTGTGCAAAATTACTAGGGCATAGGACCTCCTCGTAATTTCTCGAAACCCAGAGAGCTCTGTGTAGAACCACATAAGACCTCTTCGCAAATTCCCAAAACATAGGGGGCTTTACGTAAAAAGATCCGAGGAATGACGCGGATGTAATTTCTCGAAACCCAGAGAGCTCTGTGTAGAACCACATAAGACCTCTTCGCAAATTCCCAAAACATGGGGGGCTTTACGTAAAAAGATCCGAGGAATGACGCGGACGTAATTCAGAATTTGCGAGGGACTTTTCATAAAACACGCCGCGACAGGTGGACACGGTCGTTGGTCTCCATTCCATCAGCTTTAGATAAGTAATAGATAGATTTGCACAATGCTCGTTAATGATATGATACAGCTTTCCTATCATGTGTGTGGTGTAGCGTGTGTTCTCCCTATACTTGCTAAAAAAAGATCTTTCATTTGTTAGGTTATGCGAATGGAAAGCCAAAATACATCTAATTCAACATCACCACTAACTTGCCAATAAGATAATTGTAGCTTGACGCGCACAATCCAGAAAAGTCTCATTGCAAGGATCAATCGATCTTGAAAATCAAATCAACAAAAGTGGCAGTTAAACTCTTTCTTTTTTAAGATGGAACACTGAACTCTTTCTTTTTTAAGATGGAACAGTGAGATTCCATTAAACCGAGGGCGCAACAGAATCGCTGGCCACCAAGTTGATGTTGGGAAACCCTCGTGGCCCATGGAAAGCCCACGTTGGTCCCTTAGCCGAAACCCTAGGTGAGCGCTATAAAAGGAGGAGGGGGGTCACCCCCTATGTACAAGCAATCAGAAATTAAATAAAGAATTCGCCGTCTCTCCCCATATACTTGTGTCTCTCTCTCATGCATTCTCCAATTTTAGATCTGTTCGGAACCCGGACTATTCGATGCGAGGTTCCTTAACACGTTATCGCGACGAATTGCTCTACTGAGATCAGAATTGAAAAGGTGAGAAAAGGTGGGATTTCAGCGATTGAATCCAAACGCTTGTCGTTTCAATGCATACATTTATCCTACGCATCTTGTATCGTTTTCGTCACGTGGCACGAAGCCACACGGCGATCGCTCGAAACTACGTGCCAAGAAGCTACAATGCATGCTTCTAACCTGCGCATTGGTTATTGAGTTCGTTGCGTGGCACGAAGCTACAACGACATGGATCTACAGTTCAGTTTACTGTTCATGCAAGAAAAAAAGAGAAGAAGAAAATCGTCGTTGCCCGGCTTGACTCGCAGATGTCTTGCCGTTGCCTCGGCTTGCGCAGACCGGCTGGCTGCTGCGCCTCGACTTGCGTGCGCAAGACGACGCCGCCACGGGCACGCACGCGCGCGCACGCGCGCCGCTTGCCCCGTAGCGGCCGCCCGACCTCACTCGCCGCGCTTACAACCGCCGCCGAAGCCGCCCGCCGCCTGACGCCTCGGTGTGCCTCTCGGCGCGCGCCGAGGTTCGCGCGCGCCGCCGCCGCCGAGGCGATCGCCGCCGAGGCACCGCCGTCGTCGCCCGGCTCGGCCGCCGCGAGCGCCGCCACCAAAACCGATCCGTGCGCCTTGGCTTGCGCTCGCGCGAAGACGCTGGCTGCGCCGCCGGTCGAGCCCGCCGAGCATGAAGCTCGGCCTCGCGTACAGATCGCCTCGAGCTGCGTCGCCGCGTCAGCGCGTCCGCCCGACCTCGCGCCGCCGTCCGCCCCCATGCGCCGTAAGCAAGCCGCGCCGCCGCGCCGCGACCACGCCGCGATCGCTCGGCTTCGGCCGTCGGCCGCGCGACGAAGAGCGGCCGCCGCCGCGCCCACCGTGGCCTCGGTCGCCATACTCGACCGTCTGCTCGCTGCCGGCCGGCTCGCGGCCGACTCCAGCCGCAGCGTCGCTCGAAGAAGCACGCCATTGCCGGCTGCGTCCGGCAAGAAGCCCTCGTCGGTCTCGCTGTGACCGCCGCCGCCTCGGCCGTGGCGCCGCCCGGTCCGACTTCGCGATCGATCGCCGAGCTCCGCGCGCGCGTCGCCCAAGCCACGCGGCCTCGGCGTGGTTCCTCCACCGTTGATCGGCTCGCACGTAGCCACGCCCGCGCTATTATCCGGCCGGCCACCGCCGCTCGCGGCCGGCGACGTCGCCTCGGCTTGCATCCGTCCGCCGGTTCGACCTCGCTTCGCTCGCCTGGCCGGCTCGGCCGCCGCCGCCGCCGCGCCGAGGAAGATGGCGGCGCCCGGCTCAAGCCGCAAACTCGCCGGCGCCTCCGACCGCCGCGCGCGCTAGCCGCATGGCTGCCGCTTTGTTGCCAAAGACCTTGAGCCGCGCGCACCGCCCGGCTCGCGCGCCGCCGCCTCGTGTCCGGCACTCCGGCCCCAGCGGCCGCTCCGTGTCTCGGCCTGCGGGCGCCTCGCGGCCGCTAACCCACACGAGCCCGAAGCGCTGCGATCGCGGAGGAGGCGAGAAGAAGAAGCGAGGAGCAAGAAGGTGGTGGCGCAAGCGGCGAGAGCTCTTGGCGGCTAGGGCTTGAAACCCTAGCCGCGGTTCTTTATGGGCCAGCAAAGCGGAAGTGGGGCCCAAAGGCCAATTGGGCCGGAAAAGAAAAAGGGAAAAAATAGAAGAAAAGAAAAAGAAAGGAGAAGAAAAAGAAAGAAAAGGTAAAGAAAAAAAAGAGAAAATTGCAGAAAAATTTGAAAAAAATTGCCAGAAAATCAAGAAGATTTGTTTTGCTCTGTTTTATTTTTTTTCTAGCCTTATTTCTCTGTCTTTTATGAATATACTTTATGAATTTGAATCCATTGCTTTCTTTAAGAATACTGCATTGCATAGCCATTTTTTTCTGTACTTTATGCTTATTGTAACCATTTTCTATTAGATTACACGCAGTAATCTAATGTCGAAATTTTGAAATCATGAATCGTGAATCGTGAGTTTGAAGAATCGGCCTTGCAGTCGAATCGCCTCACTTGGGCATCGACGTGAAGATAGTTCTTGGGGGCAAGAAGCTCCGTGCTGCGATTGGTCTAGGGTCCTCGCAGGACGCGAAACCTACCGTCGAGCAGAACGATCAAACCGTGCACTGCCGTTTAAATGCATGAATCGCATTTTCTTTTAGATTATGGTTATTAGCATTTTCTTTTGAATAATGAATAGTAAGCTCTAGAAGAGCATACTTCTCTCATGAATATAAATGCAATTTATTCTTTATTCCAGTATTCTTTCATCTACAAGCAATATTTGAATTATTTTGCCTCTGTTTAATTGGAATTATATTTCTTGCATCTAGAAATCGTGTAGCGCCCAAATAGAAGAGATATGCATTGTTGATAGTGGCACAACAAATACCATCTTAAGAGAGTCTAAGTACTTCCAGTCGATCACGAAGAACGCTGGAAAGATTACTACGATCGCAGGAAGCGACTCATATGTAATCGGCTCAGGAAGAGCCACTATTATATTGCCTATGGGTACAACTTTGGTAATTGAAGAAGCCCTTTTTGTACCCTGAATCAACACACACTCTCTTAAGCTTTAAAGACATCCGCGCCAATGATTTTCACGTAGAAACCAATGAAAAAAAAATGGCAAAGAATACTTGTGCATTGTGAAGCACGCGGTATGTGGAAAAATGGTATTAGAAAAATGCCCCTCATATGAATCTGGGTTGTACTACACAAATATTCATGCACCCGAAGTGTATACTTCCTTGAAGACTGGTTTTAGAAGCTCTGAGTTTTTTTTCTTTATAGCATGGTAGATTAGGTCATCCTGGTCCTAGAATGATGAGAAATATAGTGAACAACTCACAGGGTCATGGCATTAATGTTAAAAAATTTCCCGAATCATGAACATTTTGTGTGCCCTGCATGTGCCACCGGGAAATTAATAACTAGACCCTCTGTCATGAAAGTGCAAAGTGAAATCCCCACATTCCTGGAACGCATCCAGGGGATATTTGCGGTCCGATTCAGCCCCTGTCAGAGCCGTTTCGATACTTTATGGTGCTCATCGATGCTTCCTCGAAATGGTCGCATGTATGCTTGTTGTCAACAAGAAACCATGCTTTTGCAAAGCTGATCTCGCAGATCATAAGAATTAAGAATGCTTTCCCTGATCATCGCGTGAAGTCCATTAGAATGGACAATACCGGAGAATTTACTTCAAAGGCATTTGATGATTATTGCACAAAGAACGGGGATAGCGATTGAGCACTCCGCATCGCGCGTCCATACGCAGAATGGACTAGCGAAGCACTAATAAAGAGGATTAAGTTCATTGCCAGACCGCTTTTGCAGAGTTGTAACTTGCCCAACACTTGTTGGGGACACGCAGTCCTGCACGCAGCAGCCCTTATCAATTTTAGACCGTCGGCCTACAACATCCATTCTCCTATGCAGCTTGTGCACGGGATCATCCCGAAGATCTCCCATCTTAGAAAATTTGGGTGTATGGTATATGTACCTATACCAACCCCTCAGCGGACTGCAATGGGCCCTCTCCACAAGTGCGGGATATCGTTGGTTATGAGAGTGCATCCATAATCGGTATTTGGAACCCATGATTGGAGATTTGCATACTGACCGGTTCATCGATTGCATCTTTGACGAGGATCGTTTCCGTCATTAGGGAGAAATCAACCTTTGGATGAAAAATGCCGGAAATCATATGGCATTCCTTTGGGATCCCCGCACATGACCCCGCACTAATGAAGCAAATCAAGAAGTCGAAGATAATTGATTTGCGAACTTAGCAAATGAACTACGATCATTTTGTGATCTGAAGGCGTGGTTAAGTCGCATGTACCAGCAAGAAATGCACCGAGAGGGTGGAAATACCAAAGAAATTAGAAGGTATCCTCAACCTGTTCAGAGGCCTCAAAGAAAAGAGCGAGCAATCGGCTCCTCAAACCCAAAGTACCGGAGGCGCCCGAGAAAAGCTGGCGAGAGGACTTACCACAACCAATCACGAAAATGCCCCAAGGAAAGAAGGGAGGCAGTTGAGACTGCACTGGAAAGAAGCCAACAGAAAGGCAATTCGGACTTGAATCTCCCATGAAGGAAGCGCGGAAATAATGTGTGCGCACACATAGGCGATGAAAGCTAAAGGAACTTGCTCTGCGATAGGAAAAGCAGCGAAGAGCAAGTAGAAGTGCATGAAGCACCCCATGAAGAAATGGCCATAAACTTTGTAATAACAGAGAATCCTGAATAGAGCAACGACCAACGTTGATGCATACTCGCAAAGAAGATCGCCTCGATCATTGATCATGATCCCGAGCACGCATCTCGCAGAGTGCAAGAAAAGGCTAGATTGGGAAGAATGGAAAGGGCAATCACTGCAGAGTTAGTCTCTCCGAACAAGAGAGAGGTTTTGGGCCGTATGCGCACACCTCCCCATATAAGCCCCTGTAGGTCACAAATGGGTCTTTGTTCGGAAGAGAAATGAAAACAACGAAGTTGTAAGGTACAAAGCAAGGCTTGTAGCTCAAGGTTTCACTCAACGTCCTGGAGTTGATTATGAAGAAACCTATTCTCCGGTCATGGGAGGAATTACCTTTAGATATTTGATCTCAATGGCAGTCAACTTGAAGTTGAGAATGAAGCTAATGGATGTTGTCACAGCATATTTGTATGGAAACTTGGATTCGGAGATATACATGAAAGTACCGGAAGGAATTCCTATCCCGAATCAAGATGGAGCAAATAGAAACACTGCTGATGTGAAATTGGAGAAATCCTTTGTATAATTTAAGCGATCGGGAAGAATGTGGTACAATTGCTTGAGTGACTTTCTCTGCAAGAAAGGCTACACAAACAGTGAAGATTGTCCATGTGTGTTTATACAGCGATCCCCGAATGGATTCTGTATAATCTCCGTCTATGTAGATGACTTGAACATCATTGGGACGGATGAAGAAATTGAAGAAGCATGCTCATACTTGAAGTCTGAGTTTGAAATGAAAGATTTGGGTAAAACCAAGTTTTGTTTAGGCTTGCAGCTTGAACATGTCCAAGGAGGAATCTTGGTACATCAATCAACCTACACACAGAAAGTGTTGGAAATGTTTGGATTTGAAAAAGCATATCCTGCGAAGACTCCAATGGTCGGAAGGTCACTCCAAGCAGACCTAGACCCATACTGGACCTAGAGAAGAGGGGAGGAAGTCACGGGAGCGAATTCCCATATCTGAGTGCAATTGGAGCGCTCATGTACCTTGCGAATAGCACTAGACCGGACATTGCGTTCGCTGTGAATTTGCTAGCTCGGTACAGTGCAGAATCCACCAAAAGGCATTGGAAAGGGATCAATGATATCTTCCGTTACCTCCAAGGAAGCAAAGACCTCGGTCTGTTCTTTAGAAGAAATAATGATTGAATTTGGTTGGCTATGCCGATGCTGGGTATTTATCAGACCCGCATACTGGCAAGTCCCAAACCGGCTATGTTTTCCTATGTGGAGGAACAGCAATTTCTTGGAAGTCGTCTAAGCAGACTCTTGTCTCGACGTCGATAAACCACTCGGAAATCATCGCTTTGTATGAAGCATCTCGTGAATGTGCATGGCTCAGAAGAATGGTTCACCACATCCAGAAGTCATGTGGTTTGAACATTGAGCAAACTCCCACAATAATTTATGAAGATAATGCAGCTTGTGTTGCCCAAGCACAGATGGGTTATGTGAAGAGTAATCTCACGAAGCATATCAACCCCAAGTTCTTCTATGCTCACGAATTGCATAAGATGAATGAGATCAAGATATTGCATACTAAGTCATATGAAAATTTTGCAGATTTATTCACTAAATCACTCTCAGCATCTACCTTTGAAAGGTGCGTGAAAGGAATTGGGATGATGAGACTTAGAGAAGTGCAGATTTCAAGGGGAGATATTTCACATACTCCCACATAAATCTCGAAGATGAATTATGAATACCCAACATGAATCTCGAAGATTAGCAATTGAAGTTGGGAGAATTGTACTCTTTTTCCTTAGCAAGTTTTTCATGAAGTTTTCTTGCATAAGGTTTTAACGAGGCAATTCGTGCAACATAGTAAGCGTATGCTATGTACTCTTTCTCCAAGTATTTTTCTCACTTTGGGTTTTTCTCGAGTTTTAATGAGGCATATGCATCTCGCGGCAAAGGACCCAAGGGGAGTGTTAGGAAACCCTCGTGGCCCATGGAAAGCCCACGTTGGCCCTTAGCCAAACCCTAGGTGGCGCTATAAAGGAGGAGGGGTCACCCCTATGTACAAGCAATCAGAAATTAAATAAAGAATTCGCCGTCGCTCTCCCCATATACCTGTGTCTCTCTCTGTCTGTTCTCCAATTTTAGATCTGTTCGGGAACCCCGGACTATTCGATAGCGAGGTTCCTTAACAGTTGAAACCAAAAACAGGGAGTCCGTTATAGTAGATCGGAACCTCATCTTGACCAAGACAAACGACCGTGCGCTGCGACTAGATTACACTGACGAGAGCAATAGGCCACACAACAGCGAATGAAGTCCAGGCGCAACAAGCTTGTAAGTTCACAGAACGGGGCGCCAATGATGGAGAGGTCAAAAGCAATTGAGAAAATCTGGCTAACAACCGATCCCAAACTATAGGAGTCCTATGTTGAGACTTGAGACGGAACTCCGAGTCGCCTAGGGCACCACGCGGCAGCCTAAACGCCAGTTACCAGTTAAACTCATAGATTGACCGTAAAAAGGTTAAAACATAAGAATCGTGGTAGCATTGACTAAACAGGAACGGCCAAATAACTGGAGCAAGAGATTGCATATCTTCTCATTTCTCAACCAGCATGCTCCAAGGGTATGTACAACAACAGAGAAGGTTGTTGTCTATATATATTTTTTATATCATCTAAATACAAAACTAAAACATAGCTTATATATATCATCTTAAGGTTGTCTATACGAGATTCTATAATATTTTAATTATAGCATAAAAGTGTTTGTTATAGGCAATAACTCATGCAGTAGTGTTTTATGCCGTCTATATAGTCGTCTCTTCATAAAAATATAGCAATAATCTTTCTCCTCTATGTCGGCAAACATCTTACGTGACAAAACATACAAACAGACATGACACCATTGTATATGCCCTAACCTAAGGGCATGTACAATGATATGTGTCAGTTGTCTGTAAGCCTATGCTACATAGGATTTTAGGTGATGTAGAGTAAAGACAAAGATATTGTCTACTATTTCACGGATAGTCTTATAGATGGCTTTTATATTGTGTGTACCATTGTATAGACAATCTACTTCCTTCAGTTCACAAAAAATGTCTGTTTGGGATACGTGCAGTTAAACTTTTAAAACTTTAGCTATCAATATCTTTTTAAATATTTAGATTGGATGCATGAAAACTATATGTGTAGATTCGCCACGAAAAGTACTTTCATAATATTATAATTTTATTGGATTTTTAAAATATATTACAATGAAAATTAGTGGTCAAAGTTGAGTTTTGGAGACCGTGTTGATATCCAAAACGACAACTATTTATGACCGAATGGAGTATTAATTATATTGGAGGACATTAGAGCATATACAATAGTGTGATATGATGTAAGATTTTTGCTGACATAAAAGAGAGGGAATGAGGAGAAAGAGAGTGTAAATGTTTTTTCGTGAAGAGATGGTCATATAGACAATACAATACACCAATATATGAGTTATTATCTGTAACAAACACTTTTTTCACACCATATCTTTTTAGATTATGCAATCCCATAGAGACAACTTTAAAATACCATTTATTGTAAAAATGATCTTTAGTTTTGTTTTTAGATGATATTGACGAGTTTATAGACAAGAGTCGTCTCTACTATCGTACATACCCTTACAGATAATTATATAGATAATTCACTGTATAATTTACCTTTAATATTTTCAATCGATAATATAAAGATATATTACAGAAAACCGTCCTCTCCGCTGCCTGTATATTTTCTCAACCGGCATGCTCTGCCCACTGCACAGTTGGATGTAACTAACCAAGGCATGGCCCACCTGTCAGCAGGTAAAAATCAGGTGGGCCGGGGAAAAGGCAGGCTGCCCGGTGGGTGGGTAGTAGGCAGTAGCACTAGGCAGGCAGTACGCGGAAGAAACCCGGACGCGCCGGGGAGGAAAAGGGCACCAGCACGGCGGAAGCAATCAAAACCGCGGTCCTACACCAAAGCGGAAAGAAAGCGTCGTCCGCTTCTCCTTCCATTCTTCTCTTTCCACCTCCCTCTCCTCTCCACAGATAAAAACGGAGCCTTCGCCCTGCGCGTTGCTTGCCCCCAATCTGCTACCCTTGCGCGCGCCCAGTTCCGATCGATCGAAGCGCCCCCCAGCCCGGCCTCGCCTCCATTCCCCTTCTTCTTCCGCTGGTGCTGGTGGTATGAATTTTTCTGTTCCGTGGTTGCTTCTTGATTTGGAGATAATTTTTTCTCTCTTTTTGCTTTGGGTTTTAATTGGGGGTTTCCTTGTGCGATAGCAAGAAAAGAAAAGAAAAGATTGCTTCGGTTTCTGGTCTATGAGTACGGGATCGATTGGCGCGGGGGCCGAGGAATTGGCAGGGGATCTTGCTAATCCGTCTAATAGAATGGCTTGATATGGATCTGTTTAGGGTGGCAATCGGGTGCGGCATGGGTAGTACTCGCTCATACCTGTGCCGCGGGGCATACCCCCGAAGGGTAGCGGGCAAAGAATATCGCCTATAGCTGTCGTCCGCGGCCCGCGGGCATACCTGTTTACCCGCAAACAGCTCAAACAAAGGCTCTTACCATCCTAAAAGCACTTGGTTGATAAGAAAAAAAACTGTATGTTTTACTCAAATTCAATGTTCCGTTTCTGTGCAATTAAAAAAATCACAAAAAAAAGTTTTGCTCGCCAGTCACCACTCCAAATTGATGCATGGAAAGTTTGAAATATAATGCTTGAATTAGCAAGCTAACAAACTTACATAATTTACGTGCTAGGTAGGGAAGCTGCTAGCATCTGGTGCTTACAAGTTACAATCAGTCATGCAAAGCTATTGCCCCAGATAAGGAAGAAGCCAAATAAGAATTAATTGCACAAACATCACTTTACATATGTTCTTGAATAACCAGATGCCTACCGCTTTATGCAATGGATTTATGTAATTTGAAGCCATGCTTGAAATAATGAAATCATTTGGAATTAAATGATTCCAAGGCTCTAGCAATCAAACTTACCATTGTGAGGGGATACTAGAGGTTGCACTAATCCAGAAGGAGCTGCACTAGTATTCAAAGCTGCATCAAGAGGGGCAGCATCTACATGAGCAGGAACATCTGCTGCAGAGCGTCTGTTATGCTGCACCAAAGAATCTGACATGTCTAATGCCAATGGCTCTTACCATCCGCATGCCGGTCGTTGACGAACAAGGGAAAATCGAGCTAGGTCTTCGGATGCGTCGAGATGTGCCTCACGAACACCACCACCTCCTCGGTCAAGCCCACCGTCTCGCCTTCCTCCTCACCGGGCCCGAACGGTAGGAACGACGACGCGATCTTGGAGATCTCTGCCACGGCGTTGGCATTCGAGAGGCGGCTAAGGGTATGGTCAACGACCGAACTCCGGAGGCGGCTCAGGCCTCGGGGTAGGGAGGCAGGGCGGCCGACGGTAGGAGGCGGCTTGGGGTTGATCGGTAGGAGGCAGGAGACGGCTGGTCGCTGGCGACAGGGCGATGGGAGGAAGCTGGATGCCTGGATCTGGAGATTTGGGGGGATGAGGATTGAGGAGAATGCAGCTGGGCGCCTGGTCCTGGGAGATTTGGGGGACGGGGTACTCGGGCGATTTGGGCGGCTGTCGGGGAGTCAGGCACTCGGGCAGTTTGGCACTCTGGCTCCTAGGGTTTCTTCTAATGCATGTCCCACATGTCAGTGTAATTACACGGGTAAACGGGTATAGCGGGTACGGGGATAGCTTACCCATACCTATACCCGTTTACCCGGTGGGTAAAGAATTAGTCCCATTTCTATACCCGTGGTTAAAGAAAGACCCCCATACCCGCCTCTATTCGGGTATTTACCCGCGGGCACGTGGGTAATCGGGCACAATTGCCATCCCTAGATCTGTTTTTTTTACCTTGTCCTAGCTTCTTGGTGTCCGATTTAGAAATTTCGGCCGAACAAAGGTACCTTGTTATGTCGCATTAGGATCAAAAATATGTTTCCCGGTGCTTCAAGTCGATGAAATTTTGCTGTCAGAGTTCATTTTGTGGGAATCGATCATGATGAAGATGAATAGGCAACCGTAGAGTGAATGAATGCTTTTATTTTGGATACAATTGATCGGCTAAATTTGTTAGTCAAAACTAAAAATCGTTGGGATTCAGCGTCGGAGCACTGTGTCAAACCCCAGAGGAGTCCGACTTCAACTCCAAATCGCGACCACCAAATCAAAGCAAAAACACTTGGAAATCGGCAAAATGGATAGATACTGGATGCGAACTAAGAAAAGGAAAGCAAGAACTCGAAATACTCTTGTCATTAATCCATAACAGAATTCTTTTACAATACCCAGACTTTTATAGCCAGCTTCAGAGTTACCACGAAAGAAAAGACAATAGGAACTGTAAACCGAAAACAACCTGTCACTGTATGTTGTAATTACTACAAATGTTTACAGCCATTGGATTAGAGAGAAACTTCATTAGCTCAAAAGAACCATTGGATCTTCATAATTGGCTCTGTCCACCCGATCATACTAATGGAAAGGGTATCACTTAATCTGAAGCATCCACTAACTGAATTGATCATGCCCGCCTGTGTTTCAGATCCCTTCTTCAGTTATCTGACAGTACTCCCCCCTCTGAACATCCTTGTCCTCAAGGATGGACACGTGGAAATACCTTGGAAATGAAGTCGGCATCCTCCCAGGTAGCAGCGTCTGGTGGTAGGTTAGTCCACAAAATCTTCCATTGGATCACCGGTATGTTGTTTCTTGGTATCATTCTTCTTTCCAGAATTGCAGCCGGTTCAGTCAAGATATTTCCTTCAGTATCCACAAGTAGCAATTCTTTGCTAGGAATGACCCTGGGCCCAACATGGCTGACATGGGATACTGGGTGGATCTGACAGCCATCCGGTAACAAGAGTCTGTAAGCTACATTTCCCACTTTCTCAATAACATGAAATGGACCATAGAACTTGGAGTGCAATTTTAAACTTTTGTGCAGTCCTAGAGCATTATTTCTGTAAGGTTGTACTTTCAAATAAACCATGTCGGCAATTCCAAACTTCCTTTCTGTTCTATGTTTATCAGCGAAGTACTTCATCTTGAATTTGCTTTTTCCAAATTAGCTTTGATAGCTTCAGTTGCAGCCTGCCAATCTTGCATCCTGCTCTTAGTCTCTTCAGTAGTGGCTTCAAACAGGGCATTTTCAGTGATCAAGGGTAGTGGCCTGCCATATAAGCTTGGAACGGTGTCATTTTCAAAGAGGTATGAAAAGAGGTGTTGTACCACCACTCCGCTTGTGTCAGCCATGAATGCCACTTCTTTGGATTCGCAAATGCCATACATCTCAAATAATTTTCAAGGTATTGGTTCACCCTCTCCGTTTGGCCGTCAGTTTGTAGATGATAAGCGCTATCGAAGCAAATTCTTACCCCCATTGCATTGAATAACTCCTTCCACAGTGAACTTGTGAAGATTCTATCCCTGTCGGTTATAATCACCATTGGAAGCCCATGGAGTTTGTATACATTATCCAAGAAAAGTTTAGCTACCTCCTGAACAGTATAAGGATGGCTCATGGATATAAAATGAGTGTACTTGGTGAATTTGTCAACCACAACCATAACCACATCTTTTCCTTTAGATTTCGGTAAGCCTTCTACAAAGTCCATGTCGATGTGCGTCCATGCCATGTCTGGGGTTGGCAATGGCTGAAGTAACCCTAGATATGGCAAATTCTCCGATTTGTTCTTCTGACAGATTGCACAAGATTTGACATACTCCGAAACCATGGCTTTCATTCTTGGCCAGTAGAACAGCAGCTTAGCCCTTTGGTATGTTGCTCTTTCTCTATAACAAATATTCCATTGTATAGGTTATATGGTGGAGCACTTCCTTCATCAATCCTCAGCTTAGCCTCTAATTCCTTGCAATGCTCATCTTCTTGATAACTTTGTATCACTTCGTTGATCCATTCAGGAACTGCCATTGTAATTGCAAGGCTTTCTTCCAAATGAGGTATCCTGGATAGTGCATCTGCTGCTCTGTTCTCTCTTCCCTTCTTGTACTCTATTTTGTGGTTATATCCCAAGAGCTTAATAAGCAGCTTATGTTGTAATCCATCTATCAACCTTTGATCAGCTAAGTATCTAAGGCTCTGTTGATTGGTTCTAATGATTAGAGTTTATCCCACCAAATAGTGTTTCCATTTTTTTAAAGCTTCTAAAATAGCCAGTGCCTCTTTATCATAAATTGACATTGCTTGAGCTTTTGGGCCTATGGTCTTACTCATGTAAGATATGGGTCTTCCACCTTGCATCAATACTGCCCTCAGCCCACTTCCACTTGCATCAGTTTCCAGGATGAAGGACTGAGAGAAATCGGGAAGTGCAAGTACTGGAGCATTGGTGAGGGCCCTCTTTATCTCAGTAAAGGGTCTAAGCTGTTCTTCTCCCCAATTGAAAGCATTTCTTCTTAAGGAATCGAATAGAGGCCGACAAATTGTTCCAAAGACTTTGATGAATCTCCTGTAATAACCGGCCAAACCTAGGAACCCTCTCAACTGTGTTATTGTCTTAGGAATAGGCCACTCTTGTACTGCCAAAATTTCGTCAGGGTTGGTTGCCACTCCATCCCCCTTGCTGATATGTCCTAGATACTCCACTTGTTCTTGCCCAAATACACACTACTTTTCGCAAATAGCTCATTCTTGCTTAAAATCTCCAGCACTTGCTTCAGATGTCCTACATGCTTTCCCAACTGTATATCAGGATATCATCGAAAAATACTAATACACTTCTTCTCAAAAGTCCTGCCAGCAACTTGTTCATCAGCGTCTGTAACGTAGCAGGGCGTTTGTCAACCCAAATGGCATAATAAGGTACTCGTAGTGGCTTGTATGAGTACTGAATGCAGTCTTGAAGATGTCTTCAGTGTTCATGCGAATCTGATGATACCCCGACCTTAGATCTATTTTTGAAAAATATTTGGCTCCATGCAATTCGTCCAAGAGGTCTTCAATGACAGGAATCGGGCATTTGTTCTTAATGGTATTAGAATTCAATTGCCGGTAGTCGATGCATAGTCTCCATGCCCATCCTTCTTCTTAACGAAAATGGCCGGTGAGGAGAAAGGACTGACACTGGATCTGATCACCTTTGATTGCAGTAAGCCCTCATCAAATCTTCCATTGCATTCTTTTTATAGAAGGGTAGTCGATAAAGCCTTACATTCACAGTTTTTGACTCCTGTAAGGGGAATTTTGTGATCACACTCCCTTATTGGAGGTAATTCAGTAGGTTCAGCAAAAACATCAGAGTACTGTTGTAATACTTTTTTTATTTTAGGAATTTCATTTTGCAAGCTCTTGTCATTAGGAAGAATGACCTTGGAATAGATCATTGCCCCTACCACTCCTTTTTCCATCAGTTTCTTCAACTTTAACTCATTGATGACACAATCTTTCTCAGGAATTGTCTCATCTCTGAATCTGAGATTACTCTGTCCCTCTTTAGTTATGGAAATCTCCCTAGTTCTTAGGTCCAAGCTTACTGGGCTATGCTGTAGGATCCAGTTAGCTCCCAGTATAGCATCATATCCCTTAAGAGGCAATACCCTGAAATCTGTGAGGAAAACCTCTCCTTGAATGAAATACTGGCAGTTCATGCATACCGAGTTGCATTCCATTCTTGTTCCATTTGCTACAGCTACTTGAATTGGAGGTCCACTACTGGTTTCACAATTTGCCTTATCTGTAATTGTTGGAGTTATAAATGTTGCAGTGCTTCCACTGTCAACTAGTGCTATAGCACTTTTCCAATCCTCATTTTCAGGGTGAAGGTAGATACTCCTGAGCTAGTACCTGATAAAGCATGCATAGACAATTGGCATACTTCTTCCTCTTTGTTCTTGTGCAGTGGACTGCTAGGAGGTGTGGTATACTCACCTTCAAAACCTTCCTCCTTTTCCTCCTCTTCATCCTCTACTGTAATCAAGTGTAATTGCTTCTGAAATTTACATACCTTACTGTGCCTAGGCACCCAGGGTTCTTGGCACTTGTAACATTTTCCCCCTGCCCATTTGTTACTTGCAACTGAACTATGTTTGTCACTTCCTTCCTTACAATCTCCCCCTTCTGGTTCGAGCTTCCCAATGGGTTCACCTTGCTGTGAGTCTCAGGAGTCCACTGGGAATACTTCTTATGGAAGGTACTAGTTTCATAATTCCTGGCATGTGAATATGCCTCCACCAAAGTATTAGGGTTGAGTGATTTCAAAGGTACTTTGATATAGTTCTTTAACCCTGAGATAAAGTAATCCAAGGAATATCCTTTGGTTAGGCTAGGGTTGTCTCTCTTAACCAAATTCATCATCACCTCAATTCTGTCAATGTAGGTTTCAATACTTCCTATTTGATTTAGCCCTCTGAAGTTATCAACAACCTCAACTCTAGTTTCTGCAGCGAATCTCTTATACACCATGTCACGAAATTGTGGCCAAGTTAAGGCACTAGTATCAATCCTGTTACTGTTCAACCATTGATCTGCTCTTCCGATCAAATAAACTTCAGCTATGGCGACTTTCTGCCAATCCGGAGTTTTTCCCAGCTCAAAACACTTCTCAGCTTTTCTGATCCATGCCCCCGGGTTTTCACCATCAAACTTTGGAAATTCAACTTTTGGACCCTTGCTAAAGCCGGCATGATAATGATTCCTGTCTTCATTTTGTTGTACTAATCCCTCAAAGGCTCTAGGCCCAATACCATCCCAATGACCTTCAGTTCTGGTCTGATGTGCATAAGTCAGAGGCTGATATGAGCAGCTATATGGAGGTCTATATGTGGGTACATATGCTTGATTTGAAGCTGAATATTGAGGTGCAAATGTTCCATTAATCACCAAAGAAGGATAGACACTGACTCCAAAAGTTCCAGCCCTGGTATTAACATTACCTCTCATATGGCCAAGTGAAACTGCCGAACCATTTGTGGTTCCAAAAGGAAAACTGAAAGGTATAGAGGGTATACTACTCATACTACTACCACCGTGATGATTTGGAGCAAAAGAATGGCTACTCCCTGGTGTTCCATAGAAGTTTGCCCCAGATGAAGAAATTTTGGCTTCGGTTTGTCCCAGTTGTTCAAAGTCATTCTCATAGCCAATGTGCTGGTGACCTCCTTTTGCCCCGATTTCTCCATCAGAAGATTTAACTTCTCCATAACCAAGTCAATCTTAGAAGAATTGCCATTCAGTTGTTTCTGCAGTTGTTCCATTTGCCCCTTGATGGAAACAGAGTTTTCCCCCATCTGATATTGTAAACTAACTAAATCCTTCAGATCTTTCATGTCCCCAACCAAGACCGAATCAATCTCACTGTCGAGATTTTTTTCCCACTTTCGGCATCTCCAAATTAATCCAGATCTTTACCACCGATCCGGTTTCCTCTCAAGTCAGCTTAGGAATTTTACAAGGAAACAAGTTCCTAAACCCTTGCCACTCAGGAACAGCATCAACCCAATGTTTCTCCAAGAATCAATACTGGCTCTGATACCAAATGTCAGACCCCAGAGGAGTCCGACTTCAACTCCAGATCGTGAGCACCAAATCAAAGCAAAAACACTTGGAAATCGGCAAAATGGATAGATAGTGGATGCGAACTAAGAAAAGGAAAGCAAGAACTCGAAATACTCTTGTGATTAATCCATAACAGAATTCTGTTACAATACCCAGACTTTTATAGCCGGCTTCAGAGTTACCACGCAAGAAAAGACAATACGAACTGTAAACTGAAAACAACCTGTCACTGTATATTGTAATTACTACAAATGTTTACAGCCATTGGATTAGAGAGAAACTTCATTAGCTCAAAAGAACCATTGTATCTTCATAATTGGCTGTCTGCCCGATCATACTAATGGAAAGGGTATCACTTAATCTGAAGTGTCCACTAACTGAATTGATCATGCCCGCCTGTGTTTCAGATCCCTTCTTCAGTTATCTGACACACTGGTAGGCAGGATCTATGGTACAAGTGGGTAGCATTGAGGCATTGACTAGGCTATAGCTCCTGTCCTGGTGCCTAACAGTGGTGTAGTTTACAGGGAAGAAACGCTTGTTGTTCAATATGTTGCTACCAAATGAATCTTATATTCAAACAACATGCGAATGCCCTTCAAGCTCTTACAAAGAGCTGGTAGAAAAATCAGCTTATTTCAACCAGAGGAGTGGTCCTCACCAAATTGAGAGAATTTGCAGCATCCGTGAGGGTTAGCATCGAATTCTCTATTGTATAATCATGACGGTTCATGTGCTTCAAGCGGAACATCCATGCCCCTATTGCGAATATTGAATTACAGATCAATTAGATGTCATCGTTAGTTCATACATACAGAACTTCAGAAGTGGTAGATAATTCTGTGGAAGGCGGGATAAATATTTAGTAAATGGATCTATAGCCTAGTAATATGTGGCTAGAGTATTCTTAAAAAAATATATAGCTAGAATTTTTATCCTAACTGTGGAGAATGTGAGGAAATATGTCATTTCAGCATGTTAGAAATAAAGCAAATTATGCAATAAGCATGCATTAGAAGAAGAAAAAACTGTGATGCATCAGATGCATTTCTAATAGTCAGGTACTATATGTAAACCTAGATACATTAAAGAAAACGATCATGCAAATTATTATTCTTCATTTCCTAACAAACAAGAGAATTTCAGCATGTATACATTTGACAGTAAAGTGAATTATGAGAGGCTTCTCAGTTTTTGTTTCAGTTACCCTTTCATGTCTGTTAAATATGTAGTGGATTAAATGGAGTTTGGCTATATAATTTTATATTATTATAGATTGTATTTCCTTCATTTACTAATATATTTTCTATTGTGTACATAAATTGGATTTCCTATTCGTGTGCTTTGCATAGATATTTGTTTTTATAAAAGTTCTTGGATTCTGCCAACACATTTAGTTGAATATCATTGTAAAATATATGTTATCCTTTTTTTCTACCTCTAGGTTGGAAATGACACATATGTTTCCAAATGAAGGTGCCTCATCCAGCTCAACCTCTATGAGCAGCCAGAGGAGCGAGACCGATGATGACAGGATGATTGCAATGGTTCTTGCAGAAGAATATACCAAGTTAGATGGTGCTATGGCCAAGCGTCTTTCAAATTTAACATCTATCCCTGTAAGATAGTGGATGCCTGTTCTATTCTATGTATTGATGCCTGTTCTATTCTATGTATTGATGCCTGTTCTATTCTATGTATTTCATTTTTCCTATACTGCCCTGCTCGGAACTGTTGATTTTTTTGGTAGGCACTCTTTCGTTTCTCTCTATGCTATAGTTTATGTATTAAATAAAGTTTATCTTGTGTGCTTCTTACCTGATACTTCTTTCCTTGCTGCACATTTATAGCATGTTCCCCGGATTAATACATACTTTCCGACATATAGTGATGCCAGTGTAGATCATCATCGCCTTCTTGACAGGTAGCTTCTATGATCTTTACTTGCTTCAATTTGCTAGAGTATTTGCATTTATTTCTTAGGAACCTGGGCCTTCATTTTTTTTAGCAGAGAAAATAGTTCAATATATTGCTTTCATTTGCAAAGGCATTAATGTTTCATGCATGTTGGGTGACTCCATCCTGTCCTAGGTCTTTTGGCAAACATTTGGATTTTGGAGATACATTGAAAGTCAAGTGTTGGTCTTACTCATACAAGCCCACCGTCCTTGAGTCAAAGGCTCAAAGGCAGCATGGGTTTTTGTTTTGAAATTGGAGATTTTACGCAAGATATTACAAACACATTGGAGAAAACTGTAGAGCCACATCCAAATTGCATATCTAATACATATCGTGGGACTTCTTTCTGAGATTTCAAATACATACCTGCTTGCCCAAACAATCTTTATCCTGTCTTTACTCTATGCACACTACTGAAATAGAAGCTCATTCCCATGCATGCTTATAAAGGTAACCTGGAAGTACCTTCTGTCTGTTTCTGTAAATAAATGGAACACCATCATCTTTTCTTAATTTAAGAAAGTTTTTTGTAGGCTTAATGCCTATGGCTTGTATGAAGTGAGGGTATCCGGAGATGGCAATTGTCAGGTTCATAATTTTCTAAATTACAATTTTATTCACTTGATGAAATTATATGATCTTCTGAAGCTCTTGCTCATGTGTTCATGTAAGGATACAGTTGTTTATTGTATTGTAGTTTCGTGCACTCTCAGACCAGCTATATCGATCACCTGAGTATCACAAGCATGTTCGGAAGGAGGTAGTGAAGCAGGTATATCGATCTCCTGGCCATATCGGTAGTACCACTCTTTAGCTTATGACTTTAAGTTACTATGCTCATATAGCTAGACTGCAATTTTCCTAGGATCCCACAACACATGCATTTCACCCTTTTGGTGAACTGTGTCCATTTGTTTTACTATATTAGCTTTTCTTCTTCTGGTGTATAAAGAAACAGGTTTTCATCATTATACTATAGTTATGCTGATAATTCTCTTGTCAGAGAGACCTGCATGCTTACGTGTTGTTTATCTTCTTGTGCAGCTCAAGGTGTGTAACTCCTTGTATGAAGGTCATGTTCCAATGAAATATAAACATTATTGCAAGAAGATGAAAAAGTATGTACCTTCCTGAGCTTGACTTTGCTACGGAATACTTCAATGAAAACAGTTCATGAACTAACGCTTTTGCATTTATGGATCTGAAATATCATCTTTTTCAGATCTGGTGAATGGGGAGACCATGTCACATTGCAAGCAGCTGCTGATAAGGTTAATTCTCCTTTACAACGTTTCCATCATTTTCTTTGGTCAACTGAACTTTTAGTCAACTTCTGCAGTTGCGCAAGATTTTCTGACTTTTATGTTGCATATGTGAATCATTGCTATCCCCCAATTCTACTGAAGTAGAGCACTGAAGATAACCTGTTCTATTGATGACAGGACTTTATAATAGAATCTTAATGATCTCTTAATCCATCTTCCTGTGATTAATATTTTATTCGTACTTAAATTGTTCTCACTAAAAGTTCCCTTCTCCTGGAGAAAGAAGATGCTTAATGTTTTTCTTTGCTTTTGGCAGTTTGCTGCGAAAATATGCCTTCTAACATCATTCAGAGATACCTGTTTTGTTGAAATTGTTCCACAATATCAGGCTCCACAGAGAGGTAAGGTTTTGGCCTGTGTCTAGTAACAACAAACTTTCTGCATACTGACATAAAAAAAAACACCAGTCGAACAGCACTTTTTTTTATTATGTCACTTGCATTATGTGCTCAGCATATTATTGCCCTGCGTTTGGCACTGTTACACACGCTTATATACACATCTCTCTGATTACTGCAGACTTATGCAACAAATAAGTAGAGACAAAAACAATTAAAGAAAACCTAGCAATTGCTGACCCCGATGTTGTGTGTTTTTCAGAGATTTGGCTAAGTTTCTGGTCTGAAGTTCACTATAACTCATTGTATGATGCTCGAGGTCAGAAACAGAATATCCTCCCTTACCTTAATTATAGTGAATCTGACATGAATCAATGTGATTGTCTTGTACTATCGTATACCCATTTTTTTTTAAGAAAAGGAAAATACTTGTTGCCTTGCAGATCTCCCTAGCAAGTACAAGCCTAGAAAGAAGCACTGGTTGTTTTAGATTCACGCGAGAGTTTTGCTTCAGACCTGGATTTTACTTGGCCTTTTCGCCACTGCTGGCTGATGGCATCCTGGACAGTGGAGATTTCCTCTGTGGTTTTCTGCATCCTGGACAGTGGAGATTTCCTCTGTGGTTTTCTCCCCTATAGCTCTGAATGATTGATCTGTTGAATGCACTCCTTGGTCAGTGTTATACAGAATTAGATATAGCTCAATACTGGATTTGAGGTTGCCTCCTTGTGAATAGATATCTGTACTGACATATACAAGTTTATTCATTGTTTTACTCTGTACACATGCTATATATTGCTGCTCTCTATTATTTCATTTACTTAATTTTTTTACTCTGTATACATGCTATATATTGCTGCTACCTATTATTTCATCCACTTTACTTTTGGGCAATAATTCATTAGGTTTCCATTCTCATACTGAATATCTAGTACCCTATAATTCACATGACTTGCATGCCTGAGCATGCTTACCAGTTCTTATGCCTGGATGTAACATCAGTTGTTGAGCGAACTACCAAGGAGTGGTCAGAAGCCCGAGATTGGAGTTAGTAGGGTTTTTTTTGTCTGTTTGCTTTAGGAGCTTCAGCCCTGTATTCAGGGTTGTCAGCCCTTAGCAATGTCTATTGGGTGTAGTGACATGAACGATGCTGACCACGCTACAAAGCTGAACTGAACTGAGATTGCTAAGTAGCTCGTACTTCGTAGCATATATAAGATTCTGAACCTGTAAGCTGTTGAGACTAGACTTGTAAGTGTTTCACTGTCGACCTGTTTGTTCAGACTAGAACCTAGCGTTCCTCTGTTCGTAGCGCGCCAGCTGAGCGCAGCTCCCACCCGCGTTGCGTTGGACGCGCGCGCTCGCGAGAGCCGAGGATTTTCTGTTATGTTTGTGCGTGTAGGTGTTTGTTTGTAGCTTTTTTTAATGAATGCTATACTCTGAACAGCGTCGATGGTTTATCATGGCACTTGTGCGTTTCCGTGCAAGAAATTCTAGCTGGTGTTGTGCATTATTATGCCACGAACCTTTTGATCCCACAACTCCCTGCCTTTTTTTCGACTGACGGGAGTAGTGCTCTAGCGTTATTCTAAGGATCAGTTTCTTGTTTTAATACAAAAGGACTAAGTAGATAATCCGATTCGGGTCGAATGTTTTTCAACAACCTTCTTGATTGTTACCACGACCGAAATTAAGTAGTATCAACTATAGAACTTGGTTGAGACTTCGAAAGGCTTCAATTCCCCTTTTTTTTAGAGAAGATTAGAATTGCCTTGCCATGCAGGCTGCACGGAGGACCCCTACTTTCGATGCTTTTGTGAGAAGCAGCTAAACTCATCCAATACTTCAACACAAACACCTTTAAACGGAGCCTAAATACGATTTTGCATCTGAGCAACAACATCAATTCTATAGCAGAAACATTCAAACCCACGCATATCGTAACGAAACTGCCAGTCAAAGAGGCAGCGATAGCAAACAATTCTGGTGTCAAAGCCAAGCGAGCCCGTACTTGACGAAACCAGCCCAGCACGGCGGACGCACGCGGTCAGCAACTCCGGCTGGCTCCAGCCAGCAGCAGCAGCAACTCCCAACCAGCGCTGTGAAAACAGTATGCATTTGACAGACGAATATAGTACCGCTAAGCGATTAATCGTAATACAGCCGATTAATCGGAATTTAACGGACAATTATACGTTTTTATTAGTATATTTATTTATATTTAGAATTAATTAGAAATATTTTAGTTACCCAAAGTTATTGTAAATTATCACTTACAAAACATGTTTTACATTTTATTATTTATACTTCATACAAAAGATACATACTATGAACACTATGACGCAATATTATAAACTAATTTTTTGTACTTAGTAAATAAAAATAGGCTATTTTCGTGATTAAACAGGAAAAATGGATGATTAATCGAAAAACGGCTAATTGATCGGATTATGCGGTCAATTAATCGTTCGACTGCGTTAATTGCACTCCGATTAAACTATGTATGGCGGTTTAGTCATTGTCACCGATTAATCGGCCGACTAACCTATCGAGTCGGCCATTTTTCACACCAGTGCTCCCAACTCCAACCTAAGGCATCCTTCTCAAGCGTCGCACCACTCTACTTCTCTGTACAATCCAAGATACTTATACACGACTGTTTAAATTGAGAGACTGCATTCACTGTCATCGAGCACCTATAAAAATTCTCTGCCTATGATAGGGCATGTACATTCTAAGATGCTTATACATAAGTGCTTAAAGAGAGAATGCATTCACATCATCACGCACCCATAGAAATTCTCTACCTCTAATAGGGCATGCACAATGTAAGATGCTTATACACAGAGTACTTAAAAGAGAGAGAATGCATACACCTCATCAAGCATCCATAGAAAAATCATTTCCTCTAATGCAAGCTTGTGGGTGCTTAGATTTTATATTATCTACTAATTAGATATAGTTATAAACATAAGCACATACTAAGCACCAATGTCTAGTTAAGCATCGATGCTACAAAATAAACACCTTATTTATCTTTTATAAAAAAAAACAGTTTTTTTTGCTAAGCAACTTTCTAAACATCTGCATGGTACATACTACATACTCGACTTTGGCAATCCGGTTCCTGTACGAACAGTTCCGAAAGCAACCGAGGCACGCCGCACACACATCTTCTCGGTCAAAACGCGTACGTGCGTCCACTGCCGCCATGCAACGCGACAACTGGCTAGAGCGGCTTTTTCACAGGGTTTCTCAGTCAAAACGGCCAGATCCAAAGCCCGCGAGCGGTGCACCGCAGTCTTCGGCGACTCGACCTAAAACGCCATGCCAAATTGGCCGCTTTGCTATTTCCCTTTTTTTCATATTTGATCGCCGTCTCAATGAAATTGTAAGTTTAACTCATTTTTCAACCACGGTAGAGGCAGGATACGAAACATATCAGCTACAATGGTACGAAAGCGAGATAGATCTAGTGCTACGGTTGAGAGGCATGATAGGTGTCTATCATCGTTTTTACCGTTAAGAAGATCCAGATTTACAATTTCGTTTAAAAGAGTAACAAACTTTAGAAAAAAAAGTAAAAATATACCGAAGAGAGAGAAAAGGCCGAAGCTTCCTTGCCGTCGTGCACCGCCGCTCGTGGATCTTAATCGCGGGGCCCATACGGCCATGAGTAGATGGTAGGTACCGCAGGGCGAGCGTGGAAAAGGAAGCGAGACCGGGCGGTGGTCAAGTCCAAGGGCACCGGTCATCACTCATCGCTCGCTGCGCCATCAAGGACTGTAGGGGTGGTGGTACTGGTTGCTTGGGGGCCATCCCCCCTCCGTGCTGCTGCGGTATTTCAGGAACCAAGAAAAGGAGCCCGTCCGTCACGGTTTGGTTGACGCACCAGCGTCCTTCTTGCCCCTTTTTTTAGAGCAACTAGTGTTATTTTGGAACGCCATTACCGTGAGCAGAAGTACTTGTTTGCGTGCTTTCGAATCTTATTCTCGGATCACATCTCAGGTCGATATTTCGGAATTTCAGTCGAAATCTAACCGAAATTTAAAAATCAAAATTCAAATCCTGTATTTTCGAGGAATCCTAAAACGAAATTTCGGTCAAATAACCGAAATTTCGGTAATTTTCAACCCCTGTGAAATGGTCTCCCGAGGCTAGAAAAAATGAGGAAACAATATAAAAAAAAAATCATGCAAGCATTTATCTACATTTCCTATCTTTTTGAATGCAAAATACTAAGTATTTGCACATAAAATTCTCAAGATAGGATTTAGG
The DNA here is from genome assembly GCA_036346275.1 of Otatea glauca. Classification (NCBI taxonomy): domain Eukaryota; kingdom Viridiplantae; phylum Streptophyta; class Magnoliopsida; order Poales; family Poaceae; genus Otatea; species Otatea glauca. The sequence goes on from JAYEVK010000246.1 coordinate 182,568, forward strand.
CCAAAATACAATTTAAGGTCGAAAGACTGAAATCCACGGTAGGGTTTAGGTCGAAATCCAAATAGTGTTTAGGGTTACATATTTTGTATATGTATTTTTTTTTGCAAAATTTTAACATGTTTTCCTCATAATAGGCATTACAATTCACCATAAAAAATTTGGTGCAAAATATGATTCGAAAAAAATGAAAACTGGTCAAAAAAAAACATGAAAATAGTTTTAAAAGCCAAAATCTCGACAAGAAATCACGGTAGAAAACCCTAATTTTCAAACTTTTTATCCCACTAAGATTTCCAAAATCTCGACGAAATTTTTAACCCTGTTTGTGTGATTCTTAAAACCTAGAAAAACTAACCCAATCTGTGTCTGTTCCAAGTAATCATAGCAATTTCAGTCCTCAGGTTCCCATTTTTCTATATTGGAATTACAAACCGAGTTTGTTCACAAGAATAGCTCTCATATAAAGCTTGTAGTTGCCTAGTTGGGTGGAATCAAACCTAGCCTTCAGTCCAAAACTGATTCGCCACGTAGGTTGGACTACCCAGCAGTAAGAGCAGATCTTACATGGTTACATGCAAATAATAAAACAAGAAAACCGGACGAGTAACCAGTTGGGTTTTCTTACGGTTGGCATCAGACATAGATTCTGAATTGAATATTAAATCAGATCCAAATCCGTATTGTAAACGTGAACACGGAATTGATCCAACTACATCCCATCCACATCTGGTCCATTCAATCAGTAGTTAACAACACCTCATAAGTCAAACTCATAAGAGCATAAAGAATGCAACATATCACTGCACAAGTGTGAACAATACTAGTTAAATGATCAGTAAGTTCCATAAGAAAATAACCTAGAAAATCCTAAAACAATCCTACACGGAAGACAAATCAAGATGACGCCTGCAAGGAAGAGGGAACATGGAATTCCAGATATGACACAAATGTCCAACGTTGAGTCTACAATGCACGTTTGGTGTGCTAATAAAGGTCAGATGGTCAGAAAATAAATTTCTGATCTGTTTAAAAGAGAACTCTAATGATTGTAGGAAGGATCACACTTCCTAGCTACGGAAACTGGAACAAACATTGCTGCCGTCGCGCAACTGAGATCAAGCTGCCTCATTGGCATACATCGGAAAACTTGCGACGACACTCCTTCAATCTTGAAAAACATTTCTGAGCTTGTATAGCTTCTGTCACTTCGAACAATTAATTCATTGGATCCCTATTCAGCAGCGGAATCGGGCATTTGAACATCTCGTGTGCAAAATCTTCTACTGTTCTACAATATCCCACAATGAACCCTTCCTTAGAGCACCTCTGCATCCTTTGGCAGTTTAAGCAAAGAAAAGTTTGGACCAGCCCATTTACGCTTGAAAGCCAGATGACGCCCGATGGTATGATTCATGCGGATCAAGCAAAGTTGTAATACGATGCATTTTGATCATACCATGGAGCTTTGTATTGCAGCAGTCACCATTTGTTGTCATTCTTCTCGGGAATAAATCTCCACAAAATCACTTCCCTGAATGATTCAGAGTTTCTGACAAACTGCTCAAAGCTCAAGTACGTTAAATTCAGATCATACTCGTGCTGCAGTTGATACTGCAATCTCATTCTTCTCTGAAAAAACATATCCACTACTATACCACTTCTCTGAGAACTCAGGCCGCAACCTGGATAGACATATTGGGTTCTGCATACTTCACCGACAAGCCAACTGTTCGTTTAGAAGCTGTTGACATTATTCAGCGCCATCTAGGAAGAACTTGCTTCACTGGTTACCTTGAAACTCCAAACCTGCTGCCAAATTCTTGAAGCAATGGTATGTACGGTAGCTTGACACTGTTGTTCCTCTGACAAAACCCGGCAAACTGAACTAACCGTGATTCCCTTAGCGTCAAACTCCATGTTCCTTGGGCCGGATGAACGGTGTTTGCCACAATGGCGCGTCCAAAGAACAAGCAGGCTGACTTCAGCTGATTTTGCCATCGCCCTTGCACAAACGAAATCTCTTTTCCAGAATGAAGTTTTGGTTGGACTGCGCGTCTGCGCGGCTCGGGTGACTCATTCACCGTACTCTGGAAGGAATGGAGATACCGCGAAGGGAAGCAGGTACCGTTTTGGAGGAAGGCCATGGCTTCCACGCGTTCAGCCTTCAAGAGAGCAGGACATGGAGCGAGGCGTTCTTGGTGGCCGTGCACACGGGGCAAGCGTCCACGGCGGCCTCGCACGCGCGGCACAGGCACAGGTGCCGGCACGGGAGCAGCAGGACGCACGCCTCGCACGCGCCGCACACTTTGCACGATGGCGCCGATGCCTTGTACGCCGAGTCGTCAGCGCCGGCGTTGTCGTCCCCGGGGATCTCGAAGCAGCAGGACTGCACGTCCTCGGCGTCGCCTTCCCCGGCCACGCCGACTGGGGCAGCGCAGGGGGATTGGAGGAGCTGGTCGAGGGTGGCGCGGAGGCCGGCGGCGACAGCCTCGTGGCTCTTGGCGATGCCCATCCACCCCTGCACCTCCGCGATCATCTGCCGGAGTCTCTCGTCGAGCTCCGCGTTGCGGCAGCGCGCGTGCTCCAGTTCAGCCTCCGCAGCCCGTAACCGGCCCGCGGCAGCGCGCTCCGCGACCGCCACAAGCGCTCGGACGTGCCGCCGCCGTGCCTCCTCCAGACCCGCGCGCATACGCTCGGACTGCTCAACATCCAACCAAAACCACCGGGAATCAAACACCACCCAGCCAAATCAAGAACTCGATTCCAATCACCAGACAGGGTGTTCATGAATAAGCCCGTACATACCTCGAGCCGTACGAGCGCGTCGATCTCCACGCCCTGGTGGTACAGCTGCGACAGGAGGCCCTGCGAGAGCCCCGCGGCATTGGCCATCCTCCCGCTAGTGGACGCCACGCCGGAGCCCAGCGCCCTGCTCAGCACATCGCCGACGGGCACAAGCCCCTGGGTCACCACTGGCGTTAGAACCAACCGCTGCTGGCCCTCCACGAAACCCGCAGCATCATACGCCGCCACGCGCGCCCGCTTCCTCGGCAAAAAACCGTAGTTGTAGTTGTAGTTGCTGTTGTCGTTGAAGGTGAGGTCGCTGCGCGGGACGTCGCTGAACACCGTGCTCCCGATCCCCGCCACCGCCGGCGCGCACCCGCCTTGGTCGCCCAGGAACAGAGACTCCCCCGCCGTCGCGCTCTCCAGAGCCCTGGAAGCGAAAAAAAAGGTTGCGCACCCAGGTTGAGACAGCCGTTCTTGTATCAAACAACAAAGAAACCGACGAGCTCGCAAGGCAGGCAAAGCGTACAGACCTGAAGGCTTGGAGGTCGTGGGGGAAGGCATGGGAGAGGTGCTGCGCCTGCACGGCCATGACCAACGAACAAGAAGGGGCTAGTGTGTAGCTATTCTTGGCGAGAAGAGGGAGAGGACGGAAAGGCAAGGAATGGGCGGGCAGTGGAAACGGATTGGGGTAGTTCGGCGTGGAGACGGGTGCGGATGGAGGTTTTTATATGTGCCCGCTCCTGCGCTTGGGGAAGCCAGGAGCCCAGGACTTTTGAGTGGCGGCGAGTGGAGGACACGTCATTGTTATGTAAAGTAGTCTAGTACTCTCGAGATTTTAGATGCTCGAAGAGACAAAGATGCTTGTTTAGCACAACCTACGATACAAATAGTTATGGTTTTAAAAATTGATACGGATCTTTAAAATACAGTTTTGATCACTAGTTTTTATTATAATATGTTTATAAAACCTAATAAAATTATAATATTACAAAAGTATTTTTCGAGATAATCTACGTATATGATTTTCATGTATCCAATTTAAATATTTAAAAAGATATTAACAGTAAAAATTTTAACAGTTTGATTGCAATTGTGTCCAAAACGACAGCTATTTGTTACTGGAGGTACCGCGTGCACATACAAGTACTATTTTGATGCGATTAAATTGTCTACTTTTCTTATTATAGGGAAGACACATATATGCACACACGGGTATGCCCTTTTTAACACACGTCTGGAAAAACATAGCTGAAAGATAAATCTGTAACCTTACAAAAATTTATATCGAGTGCACTCACATGTATATAAAGATGAGCACCATAATTTAAACCTTAGTGAGTGGAATAGTACACCTGCAACTCTAACATCTTGATTAAAAATTGATTGACGGTTGAAAATGATTGTTATCCAAACGGCTCTATACAATATACTAGAGATGGCCAAATAGATCATACCAATTGGGTCGGCCCGCTGGACAGGACTATGGGCACGGCCTAGGCACGACACGGCCTGAATGTAAATGGGCTGGGTCGGCATGGCCCAAGAGGACGGGCCGTGCTTAGACCGTAGACCTGGCCCGGCGTGTCAACACAGCACGTCCATTTAGGCCCATCTAATCATTGTGGCTCGTTCGGTACGTTTAGCACCGCCCATTTAGGCATATTTAGGTTCATTGCAGCCTGTTCGGTACGTTTAGTACGGCACGACACAGCCCATTTAGACACATTTAGGTCCATTACGGCTCATTCCGCACGTTTAGCACGGCAAGGCACGACCCATTTAAACATGTTTAGGTCCGTTGGTGCCAAATGGGCCGGCCTCGGCCCAGCCTGGCTCGTTGGCCTGCTAGTGCTTGGGTCAGCACGGCACGGGAGCCATCCAGGCTGTGCTTGGGCCATGGCCTTGGTATGTGGGCCGACACGGTACGACCCGCTGGCTAGCCGTGCTGTGCCAGGCCCATTTGGCCATCACTACAATACACTCTATTCATCCTTTGTTTACTTAGAATTTTAGAATAAGTACAATTGATCTTTAAAACTTTGACACAAACATTCGTTGATACGTGAAAATTGTACTGGTATGTTTGTCATAAAATAATACATCTATGTCGTGATTGTTTTAATTATGGTCAAACAGGAATATTATAAACTGCCTCAGTGTCCAAAATAACAGGTAGAAAAGAACAGAGACTTTACTCTTTCCGTTGAGAAACAAAGTATGTATTTTGATTTTGCACAAGGTTTAAAGATGCGAAAAAATCAGAAAAGGTAATCTCTCTAGTCACAAATATATGTCATTTTAGAACACGTGTAGTAGAATTTTTGAAACTTTGGCTATCAATATCTTTTAAAATATTTAGATTGGATATATGAAAAATAATATGCGTAGATTTTTCTCGAAAAGTGATAATATTGTAATTTTTGAACTTTATAGATATATCGTAACATAAATTGTGGTCAAAGTTCGTTTTAGAGACTGTGTCGATGTCAAAAACAACATTTTTTTTATCGGAGTATGAGAGAAAATGACTTAGGCATTCATCGTAATTGTCTTGGAAAGATAGGAGAAAGTACTTTGTGTGAGTGATAATGAATAAATACATATGACAGAGAGGGTAAATATGGTGATAGAGAGAGTAGATAGTTTTATAGTAGGAAAAGCTGCATTAAATATATATGTAAGTCTTGTATTTCTCAACAAAACCATTTAAAGCTCAAACTAAAAGCCTTATGGAGCACTTTCTCCATTTCAAAATATAAAAATATAGTTTTTACTATCTTGTACTTCCTCCGTTCACTTTTATAAAACTTATTTTTGAATGGTCTTGTTCACAAATACTCTCTCCGTTCACTTTTATAAGACTTATTTTTTGAATGGTCTTGTTCACAAATATAAGGCTTGCATGTAGATTTAATGAGGTATTTCCTTCTATACCCCTATTTATTCTCTCTTAACTATTTGCATTTATTCATTACCACCCACACAAAGTATTTCTTTCACCTTTCAAAATAACTAAGTGGGGGCATCTAAGTCATTTTCTCTCGTTCCTTTTCTCAATTTCAACGCAACCTTAATCTTTATATAAAGCCAAAATACGCCTTAGAGCAAGCACAATAACAATGCCTACTACTTACTCTACTTCTCATCCATGTCATCTAGAGTAAGCAATAAAGCTAGCTTGTACAATAGCTATCTCTAAAGGATGGCTCTAGATGCTGTGCAATAACTATCTCTTCTCTCTTGTACATAACTAATCTACCTATACTCCCGTACAATGATTACTACTAAATAAGAGTCAGCTTTCTTCTCTCTCTTCTTTTCTCACTCTTTCGCCTAAGGGCCTGTTTGGATCCATTAGCACTAATAGTTAGCTGCTAAAATTAGTAGCTATGGATCTAAACAGGTCTGCTAATAGACCTGCTAATTATTAGCAGCCCACCCTGCTAACAATTAGTTCATTAGCAGGTTGTACCCTACTAAAAGCTGTTAATAGATAGCCAATTGACACTTTTGCCCTCTCTCCAATTTGATCAGCCTCATGCAAAAGGGTATTATCGTCATTTCTCTTTAATTGGCTGATTTTGTGGACTTTATTAGCAAGCGTATCCAAACAACTCCTGCTAATAATTAGACAGCTAATAGTTAGCTAACTATTAGCCTAACTATTAGCACTAATGAATCTAAATAGAATCTTATTGTACATGCTCTTACAAAAATGAATGGAGTGAGTATAACTCTTACACGCAGTTTTAATGATCTTTTATCTCTTTTGCCCTCATTAATTTTTCTCTCTTCGACATTTATAAATAAACACTCACACAACTATCCTCTTTCTTTTTTCCAAAGATATTAATACCATGGACATTATAGTCGTTTTCGTCTTACCGTTTCTTTGGTTTCATACGCTCCTTAGTCTCCGTAACCAAACAAAATACGGCTTTTAAAAAGAAACAATAAAGTATTTGTGAACAGAGATAGTACTGTTATTACTCAGTATGCTATCCTGATAAGACTGAAAAGATAAAGCAGTTCAAACCAATAAATCGTCTGAAAACCGTGATTCAAGTCGTACCACTTCCTATGGTTATCAGCGTCTCCTTGTCATGAAAAACACTGTAGCTACGGCTTGCCGGTCAAAGTCCGCTCGGTAGGAGACAGCTCGCTAGCGCACGCTTAGGGTTGGCTGTTGAGGTTAGCGAGCTATTACGGGTCTCAAATCAAAATTATCATAGTGTGGCGTGGTTATTTGAAATTCAAGTTAACTAGCAACTTTTGAGCCGAGGCTTATTATTATTTTTTTAAATTTACTTATTTTAATTCTTAACTTATTAAAAACTATAATAATTTTTTTATTCAAACATAACCATATTTTTTTCCGACCCTAGGAAAGCGAGAACCGAGTGGTGAAAATAGTGCCGTCTTCTCAGTGGAAGCTTCACTCTCGACAGCACGGCGACCAAACAATTTTATATACGCGATCGACGCAACTGGTCTAACGGCGCACTATATGGTGGAGATGCGTAAATTAAGGCGCAGGCGCCCCAGTGCCGCACACCACGCCACAACCTACCATCGTGGTCGGAGAGCCATCGAATTGAATGAACGGGCACGTTGCATTTGCATTATTCATGATCTGTTGGTTTTTAATACCGCTACTACTAGTACTCCTTCCGTCCTCAAAAGTAAGGGACAAAAGAAATTTTAAAATAGATTATGGTTTCTGCTAAAAGACTCTAATGCTCCTATTTAATACCGTGTCTCTATTAATTTGCAACATGCATGCATTAATTAGTCACGATTATAGGGAATGACTTGCCGCGTTTTTGTTTTGGAATATGTGTGGTCGCATGTATCTGCGTGCATCTGCATGCATGGGTACAATTTGAGAATACAATTTAAGGAAGAGAGCTCTCGATCTCTAATATTAGAGGATACAATTTAAACGCTTCTCTTCCTTACTTTCAAGGACGGAGGGAGTACGTCTTTGCAAACGCCAACAAGCGAGTGGTCATGAATTCAAGACGCCAAGAGAACCGGATCTCGCCGGTGTGATGAGCTCTCAAGTCTTAACTCGTCATAACTCTGGATAAACAGTTACTAATAATTAACCGCATCAATGCCCGACCGTAGCCCGTAACTATGGCGCGGATCATCAGGTAACAACTTCAGGTGCCGTACAGCAGCCTGCTGTCGCCCACTGTCCCACGCTCCCACATGTAGCTCTGACGGATCGATCGATAAGCTAGCTACTCTGGATCGAAACGATGGAGATTAATTTAATTTCAGCATCATAGGAGTGTATACTTTCAGCACCTTTTATACTATATATCTCTTCTTATCTTATGTGTAACAGTTCTCCGATTAAATCAGAGTTTTGTGAGGTAAAATACGAGCTTATATGGTCTTAAGAATGAAGAAAATGAATCTCGTAAAAAGAACAAAATAACGACATTAAAACAACTACGATGAGAGAGAAAAGATTTAGTGAAGCCGACCATAAATTCTTTGAATACAACCTTAAAAGAGTACAAGGGTTTATTGCTCTCTCACAACCTCTTCAATCTTTTAGGATATTTAGATTCTTGTTCTATATAAGAATCTAGTGCTAAATAATAACATAGTATCTATTTTTTTGTGTACTTCTTGCTTTGAATATGCTGACTCATGCCTTTTTAGTTACTTCTTCAAAACTACCTCTTAAGTTTACATAATCTCCCTATTTCTCCTTCAAAATAAATAGAAGTTAATCTTCTATTAGAATTCATCTAACACATAATTTTAAACTCTAAAAGACTAGATATAAGTAACCATCTTCACCAGCACTGATCAGGCGATCAAGCAGCACAGGGCCACAGGCCATCCAAACCATTGAACTAGACAAGCATGTACAGTTGCACGCAGACATGGCAGGCAGCGACGTAGTACTACATTCAGTTCTCAACAGTGCCGGCCAAACTGCACTGTGTTTGTCCCGACCAGGGTTCACAAAACCGTGAAAAACCGCTCGGTTTTCAGTCTTACTGCGCCGGCTTGAGATTCAAAACATTCGATAAAACCGATCTAATTTAAAAAAATTGAAAAAATTTATTTGTTGAAAACCGCTCGAAAACCGTTAAAAAACCGCTAAAAAACCGTTTTTCAGGAATATTCAATCGGTCGGCTGGTTTTTCGCGAAAAACCGTAGTTTTTGATTTTTTTTTCTGAATCTTTTTTATTTTTTTTATTTCTTAACTCTTTAGTTTTTAACGGTTTTCAAGTAATTTTTGGAGCGATTTTCAAGGTTCTCACCGTTTCTGAACCCTGATCCCGGCGCCCATGAAGCTAGTCTACAGGCACTGCACGCAGCTTGTCCTCGCCCCCCTTCCCCCTTCAAGGCGCGCGCATCAGGCAACCGCGAACGGCGCGGCCAGCCTGCTGCCTCTGCCTGCCGCCACCACAAACCACGATAGCTGGGGCATGGGAGTACGTGCGTGCCGTGCTTACTTAGCTGTAGTACCAGCACTCGCAGATGCACTGCTCCCACAGGTACTACGTAGTTGCGAATCAAATGATCCACGGAGTCCACAGCCCATCGATCGATCGGTGCTGCTCGGCTCAATTACTCCTGCGATCCATGTCGTGTGCCAGTAGGCAGTAGTACGTCTCAGGGTCCCGCCCGGACCGGTCGCGATCTTGCCCCATAATGCAGCACGATCTGGCCTTACAAACACGAGCACTGTGTATAGTGTCAGGACTACTTTTCTGGCTCGGCCGGCCGAGCTCAGAAAGCCAAACCTCCCATCTGCGCGCCTCTCCTGTCTTGTCCATCCCCATCTGTATCCACGGGTACATGTAATAATGTATTGTCTTCGTCGAAATTTGTAGGAAGTATTTTTTTTAATAATTTGATTTATAAATATAAAATAAATTTCATATTTTAATATAAAATTAGTGTGATGTTATATTTATATTACAAATAAATATGTAGCTTTATTTATTATTCTCTTTATTCTCTGCGTACTCGCTGTTCTCTAGTCATTTTCGCTGCTACCTCTTTTGCTGCTAAAATAAAAAATACGATGCATGGATTAAATAAAGGCAGTACGTACAATGGATGGATGGATCCACGGTCGTTTTCAATACCTCTTTTGTTGCCAAAAGTAAATAAAACTTATAAAATGAAGGGGGTACGTAGTACGTACAATGGATGGATGGATTCACGGTGTACACAGTACACACATCAATATTGCCTGTGCTTATGTCGTGAAAGCTCGAGTGCTATAGATGATTAGATCTACTGCTGCTGCTGCTAGTATGCTACCAAGAAGAGTGCATGCGTCGCATCGATCGCAGGCAGGCCACGACGATGGATGAGGCGATCGATCGAGGCGGAGCCCAATTCACCGCATCACGCACAAGGCTCCGTGCGGCGTCAAACAGCAGGAGCTACGTACGGCATGCTGCGCGTTGCGATCGCCCGTCCCGCGCACACTCCGGGCCGGTCGATCACGTGTAAGCATGGCGCCCGAAAATCGAACGCACAGCAGCGTCTAGCTGTAGCTTTGCTCCTGGACCGGCAGCTAGCTAGCGAGGCTGCGCTGTGTGCGCACAGTCGGTTGGCGCGCAGTTCATGGCTCTGAGCCTCTGCTCCGTTTCGGGGTGCGGTGCTTGTAGCTTGAAGCCGTACCGTACGTGCGTCGCGGTGCGTGGCATGCAGTTACGTACGTGTTGTGAGACGACCGGTCCAAGCATGGCCGGCATCATATGCCTCGATGCGAAACGCCATACGCTGCATCGGGCGCATATACTCCTTCGGTCCTTCCTCGCCGCGGCCAGGATTCATGCTCACACTAGACACTACAACATTTACACGCAGAAATGACGTGACCTGTTAGTAAATATATATATGGAGTACTGGACAGCTCCGGCCATGTATAGCCGTATAGGCAGGCCCTGCACGTACGGCGTGGTGGGCAGCGCCGGCCGCCCGGTCCATTGAAGCATTTGGTGCAAGCGGGCCGGTGCGTCCACAGAATAACATGCATGGCATGAACAGCGCTAGCTGCAGCCTGCCCTGCCGCCGCTGCACAACGGTGGTGGTTAACACAGATCGATCTGACGCGCGCGGCTCTTGTCCATCCATTATCCATCTGCGACGCCTCCACGGGCATTAATAGTCTCTACACATCAACTTTAGTGTATGTGAAAGAATTAGAAAAGAGGAGAGAGAAGTGAACTGACTCTTATTTTATATCTAGCTTTGTATGGAAGTATAGGTAAATTATTTATGTATAAGAGAGAAAAGATAGTGTTCGAGATCGGTAGCTTCTCTATGCGAAAGCACCCCCGAACTCGAGGCTGTGTCCCACGGGTTCGAGGGAGTGCCTCCGAGCTCGAGTTCGAATCCAAACGAGCTGGAGCTCGGGCTCGAGCAGAAGGTCGGTGTAACATCCCAAAAAATAAAGTAATATAAAAATAAATATTTTAAATTTGAAAATATTTATTTATGAGTTTTATTGGATTTATTGGTTCTTATTTGAATTTTTCTTGGATTTTTGTATTGGATGGAAATCAATCAAAAGAGAGTAAAATGGTAAGAAGATAAAATATAAAAGTAAAATCTTGAAAATTTTATATATTTAAAATCATTTCAGCCGGTACTTAAGTTTTAATGCATAGCATAGTGATTAAACAAATGAAAAGACATCCCTTTGACCTCCCAATAGTGCAAGGACATATTTATTACAAAGCTTTCGAAAATCATCTACATCTGGAAAATTTACCATAATTCCCACAATACAGTATTTACCTCTGGTAAAAATTGTAGAAATTTATCATGTCATCTAAGCCTTTTAAAAATTCATAAACAGAGGTTTGGAAAATCTGCAAAATAGAATGTCAGAATTATTATAAAATAAATGTACAATATTTTAACTTTAAATTTTTATGGGATCATAAATATATTAAATATAACTCTTATAAAAAAGTTTGAAAAATAATTAATACAATTTGCACCTTTAATTAAATCAAAATCCGAAATGGAAATTCTGGGTGATGCTCAGTGTCAGAATTTTTATTAATTAACCACAGAGTATTTTGCTCTCAAATTTTTAAATATGATTAACCACTTCCCTTAGATATCAGTCAAAAAGTTTCATAAGTTTTCAACTTGATTTGATATTCAAATCAATGCAAAGTCTGATCTGTCCTGCCAACCTTATCTCTTCATTTCGTCCTCTGTCCTTGCCGTGTGGGCTCAAGCTGCAGCGACTCCGCTCACTGGAGAAACCCTCAGCCACTGCCCGGTGGTCCCGACCCCCACTTGGCAGTCGCTCCTCCCTTCCTTCCCTCTTCTCCTCTCTGCCGATCGAGTCCTCCCGATCCTTCCTCGCTGAGTTGTCGTATCAGCAGCACTGGCCTCCGCTCGATTGCAGCCACGACTCGTCCATTCCTTCTCCCGCGCCATATCGCCGGTCACTTCTTGTCGCCTCGCGCCAGGTCGAGCTCGCCCTACACCGACTAACGTTTGCGCCATCACCGAGTCCACGCACACCGAGCCGCAAATACGCGTGTGCGAGCAACTCTGGAGAGACCGACCCCTAAGCTAAGTCTTTCCCCAGCTGCGTCGCTTGAAGCCTCTCCCATCCCTTTAGCCATTCGCTGAACCGAGCAACCCAACCGAAGCTTCCTTCCTCCGCTGCGCCATTGCCGCCACAAGTAAGCGAAGGGGAGAGATTGAAGATCAAGCAATCCGGTGAGCCATCTTCAAATTAATCGCATCTGTAGCACCTTAGTACCTCCCAGAGTACTCATCAGCATTCACTTTCGTGTTTCCTAGCCTGAAGCGTCGCCGCACCGCACTCCTTCTTCTCCAACTCCGGTCGCATGGTGGCGGAGCTCTCCGGTCAACTTCCGACCGAATAAATGGGTAAAATGAAATCCCTAGTGCCCCTTGATGCTTTATACACTACCGATTCGAGTTGATATTGATTCATCTTCTTCTCCGGCGAGCTCCTACCATTGCCGCCGCCCCCCTCTCGGTGGCAGCCCACTTCGGCCCTCACCGGAGGCGATGGAGCCCACCATCGGGTGCACCTCAGTGCACTGATGCTCACCGCGCCCTCGCCTCGCCGGATCCCCGCCGGAACGCCACCGTTCGCCGCCGCACCCTAGCCTCCTCCCCTGTTTCCCTCACTGACGCCGTGGGCCAAGCCTGTCGGTCTGAGGAAATGAAGCCAGTTCAGCGGTAAAATGCGCCTCTCTGTTCAGGAAACGTATTTCATTTTCTAAATGCGTTTTTCCAACCGGTTAATTATTCAAGTAGCTATAACTTCCACATTTTCAATCCAGATAATGTAAAACAAATTTCTATATTCATGTAAAATCAATTACCTTCAGAATATGCAATAATATTTTGAAAATGATCTCTGGATGAATTTGAAATTCAAATTTGAATAAGAGGCTTAAAGACATGCTGTATATGAAAATGTTGTAAACAAACTCAAATTTTAATTGAGTTAATTTTATTAGAATACTTATACTTCCAGGAACTCAAATATACAAAAATATTTAGATTTGAACTTTGTTTGAATCATTTTCCATTAAAGGGGTATTCTCAATGGAATAAATAATCAAAAATGAATAATTGTATAAAAGAAATTCTAAAATAAATAATATTTATTTATAAACACTTGTATGTCAGTAGCCTACCTTAATATGCTAGAATGATTAAAGTATGAATTTGATTTAGACTTGTTTATGAATAATAAATGGTTTAAATGGAAAAGATGTATGTATATATGTAAGTGCATATACTAATCATTAACAATATATATATATATATATATACATGTGAAAAGTGTTTAATAGCTGTACAAGAATAGGAATAGCTATCAGAATGAGTAAATTGTAACTATAGAAATGTTTTTAATGAAATGTCACATATGCACAAGTTTATATTGCACCAAGAGCATAAGCATTGTATATGTAGAAAAATGTATATAGGTATAGTTAATATAGAGCAAAGACGTGAGAAGAAACTGGATTCGAAATATCTAATGTGATCAAACTAAATGATTCAACAAGAATCATTATAACAAAGTTATAAATAACACTTAACCAAATAATTGAATTTCCAATACTTGTATAATTCGAATAGTTATAACTTCCTCAAACGAACTTCAAATTTGACAATACCAAATCCTATAACCTTGAAAAATAATGCCCTTGCTGATTATGCAAAAATATCTTATGATTGTGCTAATCTGAATTCAGTCCATGTTAGGCCTTAATGAACACTTATATGGAAAACGTATCGAATAGAAGCCAAATATCGCGGAATTAGTTTTTAAACAATTTTAGGATCCTACCCTGTTAATACCTGGAAAAAAGATAGATTATCTTATAAGGTGTAGCCGCAAACTGTAAACGAAATCCGACTCGCTATAACGTTAACTTTGTGGTCATTTATGGTATTTCAACAACAAATAAAATAACTCGTCTTTATAGTAAAATTTATAATATCAGTTTAGAAATATTGTACAAAGTTAATACTATCATATTCTGAAGAAAAAAAACTTATTTTGTCATGCTTAACATATAAAACTTGATAGCGAAATAACCTTAAGTATTATAACTTCTGGATTTTAGAAACACTTAAGCTTTTTTATCAATTTATAGAATACCTCGTCCTAATACGAATCCCATGTAGAATAAATCAGAAACCATGTTTAGGATATGTACTACTATGTTCTGAGAAAATGTTTTATTTATAACTTATGGTTCATATAGTTTTTGCTTATGCAAAACCCTAATATGATAAGGATAGTTGTAGCCCTTTTTGGCCGATTTCGTTCAACTTAAACTTTAGTGTTATGATAGCTTTTCAGCAATGCATTTAGCTTTTTAGCTAAACATTATAATTCATAAAATTTGTTTAGAATCATTATCCAAAGTATATACTACATTATTATGATGAAATAATCATATTTCATCATGCTTTCCATATAAATCATGTTAGTTAAATAACCCTTTTTTTAATGTCTTAATTTTATTAATCCAAATAATTTTAGCATCTATAATTCAAAGTTATAAATGTAAGAATTCATAATTTTAGCCTCTTGAATTCATAAAGCAAGTATAATTAATCCATTAAAGGAACCTTGTTTTGTTCATCATAAAAGCCATTAAGTATATGAATATGTAATTATCTAATTCATGAGATCTTAAAATCATAATTCAACCCTAAAGCGTTCCTGTTTTCTGTAGTGAATCTTTATTTGATTTGCTGTCTGTTTTCTTTTTGCCCTTATTAAAGCTTGTTATTTGCTTTATTTCCGTTGAACGACGTGTAGAACCCGAAGTCACCGTTAAACGTCGACTTCATCTTTTGCAACCTCGTCTTCACCGTAAGAAATGATTAAGCAAGGCAAGCACCCCTTTGATCATATTGATCCAAGTATTTAATTATCATGTTGTTTATCAAATTGTTTCATGCATGCGTTTACTTTTTGTAAATTCGCTATTTTGTGGTACTGGTAGATATACCTGTTGTCTCATGAAACTCCTTGATAATTATGCACATGTGAACCTTGATAACCATAGAATAGGGCTAGACATTACTTAATGCCAAATTGGGTATATGCGATCATGTTAAACCTGCTTAGCCATGCTTTAGTTTTTTTTTGTGGAGCAGATGATCATGATTAAAAGTGTTTCCTGAAATTTTTTATATGGAACCTAAATGGTACTTTTTGGAAAATATGGTTGCTGGTAGTTTGCTAAAAACCCCAAAATAAAACTATGGTTTGACACGGGCGATTATTAGCGATAGCCGGATGTGCAAAGGGAAATGCACGTAGTGTAGGGTGGAGTATCGCTCGTGTCGGATTAAGGACCGAGCAATGGGACGGTAGATCCAAGAATTTCGTACAACCACGAGGGCTTGTATGGGCGGGTCTTAGCCTATTAAGTTATTTAGATGTGGCTTTGCATCTAAGGAAGGCGGGAGATTGCACAGGCATTCCGGTCAGGTCTGTCTGTAGGGGTTTCTACATACCGATGCAACGGTGTACGCCTTGCCATGGACATAGACGGGTGTTGGGTGTGATAAATGTGGATCCACGATTTGGGTGAGTGTCTCTGTTTTCAGGGCGAGGGTTAACGTCCCGGGCTGGTGTAAAGCCACGTCTAGATAATGTAACGGTTTTGTATGATCTCCTTGCCGACACACCAAAGGAAGTGTGTTAATTGATCTGGAGAAAAGGTTGATCATTCCTTGTGGGTAAAGTTGTACACCTCTGCAGAGTGTAAATCTAATCGATTAGCCGCGTCCACGGTCAAGGACACTTGGTGACGTTATTCCATGCTAGAGTCTTTGGTATTTTCTAAAATGGGTTTGGTCTGAACTTGTTTTAGCAACTGTTGTTTTATGTCGAAGGGCTGACATTGATGGACCTTGTGGTTTGGATTATTCGAACTCATGTCATGGAGGACTGTGAGTATTACTTACTGTTGTATCTATTTTATTATCAATCAACTTGCTCTTATAAATTCCGTTTGCAAATGATAACTTATTTTACAATTCAATTCTGCTTTATGCAAATTAACTGTATTAGCCTTTCCTTTGAAATGGCCTGCATATATTATAGGTTTTACTCAAATCTTGCTGAGTACGTAAAGTACTCACTCTTGCTTAATTATTATTTTAGGTGGATGAGTTAGCGAGGCTTCGAGTCTCTTTTTTCGCGCAGTTATGGATCTTCTTCGTCGTGTTCTATCTGGAGTTTATGCCTTGTCAATTGCCTGCGGGTCGGATGAGCAAACTACAAGATATTGCTTCTTTTGCTGCTTTATCCTCTGAGTTGTAGCTTTTTCTTTATGTATTAGTTTCCGCTTGTAATTATTTGAGGTATGGTTGTGATTCCAATTGTTGTAAACATGTGAGTGCTAGCTACTGATCGAGGGAATAGCACAGTAATCACATGGAGGTTCCTGTTCATCAGAATGGGGTCTCACAGTCGGGGATCCAGCTCCGGCTAAACGAGGGGGGTTACATTCTCGGATCGACACCGCCGACGCCACCACACTCCAGGCCCGAGTTCGGGGCCACGACTTTAGTACCTTTCGGATCATCCCGTTTCACTGTAACGGTCCGATTTAAAGACGTAGAAACAATCCCCTGCGTGGGAATCAGGACCAAACTTACCCCTGCGTGGGAACTAGGGCCAGTAACGCCTAGCTGCTCCTGTCAGCTCCCAACTGCTCCCGTCAACCCCCAACTGCTCCCGTCAAATCACCACGACTGCCTGACATCGGCCTCGAAACCAAGCAGCGGAAGCGCCCAGAGGGCTCTCAGAGAGGCCTTCAAGAAGACAGGACGACCGCTAGAAGAGGGGCTCTCCCCCAGCATACTAACGCTAGAGCAGAGCTACGCTCGAGCTCCCATTGTACTCACACACAAGAAAGCCATTGCATTGATTTTCGCCCCAGGGCAAGACTGGAGTAGAGCTATTACCCGAACTAGGGGCTCGAACCAGTATAATCCTCGTGACCCCAGCTTCCTGTCTCTCCTCCCCGATTCTCCCCAACATACCCTCTACGCGACGCAACTGCCTTTCCCCGGACGAGCATGACCTCGAGCTCCGCCCCTCGCACGATCTTCCTCACCCCCCTCGCGGTCGGCGGCCCCGACCGCTGACAGATAGTTATTGCACAACATCTAAAGACAACCTTTAGAGACAGTTATTATACAAACTGACTTTTAACTTGCTATTAACCAGTAGTTGACTTTGCTATTGTACTTGCCCTTACGTCCACGTAGATAAATGCTTGTTTCCCTCGTCATTAAGGCGAATGCGGATAGTATGCTATATGACTACTCTACTCGCTCGGAGTACTATGCCACTGTCTCTTGTCATTCTAGATTTTTATACTTCTATCAAATATATGTACAAAAGATTATATTTTTTTATTAAATCGTTAAATGGTGTATCTTAATTTAGTTCGGTAGCAAATGACATTAGAAATAGCTAAAAGAGAGATATAGAAGAAAAAAATAGTAAAAAATCACATTAAAATTATAGAATAATATATATTTAGAAACAAAATTTCAAATATAGAATAACATGTATCAGAAACGAAAAGTACACATCATCTAAAAAAACTATACTACTCATGGTAAAAGTGCTGGTTACAGAGAAAAACATAGAACTGATGGGGCTAATATACGTTAATCTTTTTTCGTGTTTTCATACATGGCACAATAACACTTCTAGTTACTTCTTTTGAAACGTAGTACATGCAATAGTTCAATTCTAAAAGAGAATCTGGAAAATTTCCATGTCCTAAATAAAAGGCCTAAGTGTGTGGCCAATGCAATGAAAACAATTTGCAAAGTCGACGCGAGAGAAATGGAGAACTAGTACGTTGCAGGGCTCGAGCGTGGGGTATAACTAGATAGGTAAATTATGGGCTAGTTGTAATCAATGATTCGAATTTTGGTTTGAATTTTTTGGATAAAATTTGACTGAAAATTGAATTTTCGAAAAAAACTGACAAAAATTTGAATTTTCAAACAAAAATTGGCCGAAATTTGAATTTTCAAAGAAATATATGAATTTTTGGACAAATTTTGAATTTTCGGTCAAAATTTGAAATTTTGGACAAAATTTGATTGAGTAAACTTCTACGAAATTTGAATTTAACCGAGTACACCTCTTCATTCAACAAACTAGATGTGCCCCTTCGTTCTTTTTTTGGATAGCTCTATCCAGCATCTTAAGAGAATATTCTAAAAAAACTGAATATTTATACCAATCCATCCACTCATTCAAACAATTGAATGACTCTAAATCTATGAATAATTATATTTCATTCATCTTCATCCACCCAACCAAACCCCGTACATTGAGCAGGCCTAAGATTGGCAACCATGACCGCTTGCAAGCCTCTCTCTCACTATCCCCCCACCCACCCCACCCAAAGCATCCACAGCCTTTTTAGTCGGATTTATCCGTAGACCATGCTGCTAGCGACTGCAAATGCCTGCATCTGCACCATACCACACACTGTCCTCATATTGTTGCAATCCATGCGATTGCCCAGCCCTAACATCTACCCATCTTTGTTCCTTTCTCTCTCGCTTCCTTACTGGTAGCCGGAACGAGTTGGCAGATCCACGCATGGCGCATGCACTTCTGCTACTCCTGTCGTTTGGTGGAAGTAGTAAAGATAAAGATATTTTCACAGTTTCACTTTCCTGTGAGGGCCGTGCAGGCGCAGCAGGACCCAGGATTGTGGGGAACAGTCAGAGAGGGTCAGGTCAGACCAGATATTGCCGCCGCCGCTGCTGCTCAGAATCAGATTGATGCATGGCTGTAGCAAGGAGTAAATTGTGAGGAACAGTGACAACAGCAGCAGGAAGCAGTGGCCGTTTGGGAGGGAGGGAAAGAGAAAGGCTGTGTTGTTACAGGTTGCAGCAGGAGTGGTGCAGTGGATTTGAAGGCATGCAATGCGCAAATCCAAAATCAATCTCATGTATAAAATGGGGTTGTCTATTTTTAATGTGACTGAAATTTTCACAAGTTATATTTTTCATCCATTAGATCAACATTCAATCATATGGGTAAATCAATCTCTACATAAATCCGATGGTCATAAAAAATGATTTAGACTTAATAAATATCAGGCGACTCAGAAATAGCAAATACGATATCAAGTACTTAATGGAATGGGGGACCATGGTACATATACAAAATCCACATTCAACAGACCTATACACTTTTTTCCTTCAAAGAAAATTAAACGAGATCGCCCTGGCCCGGACCACACTATCATGCCCTAATGTTGAATTTTGTTCCTAGTAAATGAATATCGGCAGTAGACATCGATCTGCACCGTGGCCCTCCAGTGTTGGGAGTGATGATTTCTCACGGGGCCCGCACACGTTTCCTGGTGCACCATCGATCACGTAGGCCACACCAATCACGCACGGACGGAGATGTGTATAGTGCTGGTGCACACTTCAATTTCTTCATGATCGCTGCTGGCTTGGTGGGGGGCCAGCATGTCAATATGTGACTGACGGATCCTGTTAAGATTTTTGTGTATCTGCCACAAACGGACGAATGTGCATAGTTGCAAGAGCACCACGTACGGGGTAATGGGTGGAAGCAAAAGACAACAACATGCAGGCCTAGCACCGCCGGGTAATGGAATCTGAGGACCGGCACGCACCACGCCTCTCTAGTCTCTAGTGATGAACGGTCTGGGTCAAAAGATGCATGAAATGGCCGGAAGAGAGAGAGAGAGAATCACGCATGCACGGGATAGAATCATAAAATGCCGCTGCCGCTGTTCGTTGCCTACTGGGGGGAAGCGTGTGTGACCACTTGGAACAGCAGTACACACAGTGCCGGCTGACGCACCACTGCACATTGACCAGGAGCGAGGAAAAGGCCACCGCACGTTTGGCCCGGCCGTGGAAGGGCGTCGAGGCGCGCAGCGCTGCCGGTGCGCAATTTATGTGTTTGATCGTCAGCTGGGCCGCCGTGGCCGCCCTTTCGCCCGGCAGGCAAATCTCCCGCTGTAGTGCAGTGCGCCCCGCACTGCTGGTTAGCTGTGCTGCTCGCCTGGCCCCGACCTAGGGCTGCAAAGGAGCCGAGCTGGAGTGTGCCCGGAATTCCAAATTCAAGCTTGAGCGAGTTTAAGTAAGCTCGAACAGTTCGGTAACAGTCAACAATTCAATACACATCAATTTTCAATAATAAGAAAAGTTTAAACTCAAACTCGATCTAAGTAAGTTTGATAAGAATTAACATACAGTAATATTCAATAAATGACAATAGAATAATTATCATAAATCACAGCATAATTACATGTCTTAAAAGAAACAACATGGGCTCCTGCTGGCCTCCTTTGTTAGTTGCCACCATTACCGGCTCACTGTCACATGGGCAGACATCGGCGGTAACAAGGTAAAGTAATTACTGAAGCACTGCCAACGGTTAAGACCTTCAGAAAAATATTTCTGAAATCCTCTATGTATTTTGTACTAGTCCAGAAAAAACTAGTACATAAAAAAAAACACAACATATCTATCACACTTTATTATAATAAGAGTTTACATAAAACGTGGCACGCAGACCAAATAATAAAGCAGCAGAAAAAAAGAAAACCGTAGTAAAGCCCAATAGATTTACCGCAGGTAATCGACTGGGAAGCGGCCTAGTCTATCTGATCCTCACCATCGTAGAACTCCTCCTTTGAATCAGCAGAGAAAGCAAGGGTGAGTACAAAAGTACTCCGCAAGCTACACAGGAAATACAATAATAATGTAAGGGATACAAAGAAAGGATATATGGTTGATTTTAGCGTGAAGCAGCAAGTTTTTCAATATTGAAAATCACGACAAGACCCTTATTAGACTTCATTCCATATAGCTATACCCGCTAATGTTTCACCGTTGAAAGGGCTAACCACCCTAATCAGAAACCCCCTCTTGCATCGTGTGGCAGACTAACCATCCCCATATTCAACTGAATGGCATAACTAAACATGGAATATTGCAAAATAGATAGCTAGGTCTGTCCCATACTAGATTTGTGTTGCGCTTTATATTAGTAGCTCACAGACCGGTCCTTGTAACAACCCAAAATTCAATAAAATCAGAAATATAATATTAAAAGTATCCATATGATTTATTGTTGTGTTTTCTGATTTTTCTTGAATTGAAGAAATTCTTTTGGCTTTGTTTCCTATTAAAAGAAATCCAAATCCTCAATATAGCAAAATGGTAAAAGACAAAAGGTAAAAACCTAAAGTCAGTAAAATCCTTAAAAATCTAAGAATCATATTTGTGCCACTTGCTCTATCCTGGAATTAATAAAATAAAATAAAATACAAAGATAATCATGAGGAGACAAGTGAAAATCTGAACCAAAAGATTTGTTCAGGATTTTTCTTACCTTAACCAGAGTTGAGTTTTTAACCATGCCGACATACTAACTTAACCCAACCCTGGTAAAAATATCATGAATTTATCTCTTCATTTAGTAATTTTAGAAATTCAAAACAGTCAATCTTAAAAGCTGGAAAATGCAGTGTCAGAATTATTAAAAATAAAATATCAAATATGAAATTATGAAAATTTTACAGAAAGTATAAAATATTATTATAAATCCTTTAAAAAAGTTTCATAAAATAATAAATTTATTTTACGCTTCGATTAAATGAAAAACAGAATCAGTAAAAACCTTTAACAGTGAATTGTCAGATTTTTAAAAATATTTTTACTTATCTAATTTATTTGAAAATTTTACTAGACCATATCATTTACCTTTCCAACCTTAGTAAAAAGTTTTGTAAAATTTTGATCTTATCTTCTAGCCTAAACTTCCGATTTTACCCTAAACTATCCAGAGTTGTCCTGAGATTAAAACCATGTCTCGCCGACAAGTGGGCCCGCCTGGACAGCTGTCTCAACAGCCGACCACCTCTTCTCTCTCTGACTGCCTGGCCCCACTTGTCAGCCCTTCTTCCCCGTTCTTTCTCCCGTTCTTTCCCCTTTTCTCTCGCGTCTTCGCCGTTCTCTCACCGAGCCGACGCCGCCTCTCCGTTTTGTCGCCACCCGCGCTGCAACTCGCCACCCGAGGACGCCAGCACGTCGCCCCTGCCACGCCGCATCCGCCTCGACCTCCGTGCTCTTCCTCCCGCGCCAGAATGGTCGCGAAATCACCCGCGCAAGCCACCGCCTTCTCTTCTGCCTACACCCTGTGCCAACCGCCTCTTTAGCCTATTTAAACCCCGCCAAAGACATCGCTCGCTCTTGTACTTCCTCCAGGAACCAACAAAACCGAGCCAAACCGCCTCGGCGCCGTCAATACCCTCTTCTTCCTCATCTCGGCCAAATACCGAAAGAGGGAATCGCTCAATCCATTATCCGCAGAACCATTGCTCAAATAAATTCACCCTAAGCACCCGACTAGCCCCTACTCTCTTCCATGACTTCAATTCTACCTCTTCTTCCCTGGCGAGCTTCCCTCCGAGCTCCTCCTTCCATGCCATGTGCACGCACGGTGAGAGCTCTCCTCCATTACTCATTTTCTTGCCCGAACTCAAAAATGAGATCATTGTGGTCTCTCGATGCTCTCTGCGGTGTCCCTTTTCCTCGGGAAGCCTTAGTTCGCCCGTGCGCCGGTGAGCCGTGGGCTCATTGCCCCTCTCCGGTGGCGGTCGCCTCCGCCACCCCGCCGAAGAGCCACCACCAATAGATGCGCACGGACCAGCGAGCAAGAATCGGAACCCATTCCACCCTCCGGGTGTGCCGCCGGCCGTGAGCAGCGCAAACCGTGTCTGTCTCGGGTCAGCGCGGTCGGGTCCACCCGTCGATCGCTATGGCGTTAGTCATTGCCACATGGGCCCCGTGATCGACCTCGCGTGTCATTTGGTCGTAGCGACCTGCGTCGACCACTCTCTGGCGCTTGACCGCTGCGGATGGGCCCGGCATGTCGATGCCTCGGTCGACGCAGCGCAAAAAGCGAAGCAGCGTTTTCACGGTGAAGGCGTACTTTCCCTTTTTGGCAAAATGTTGATTTTCTGTATTTTCAAAACCGAATGCATTCAAACTTGAATATCTTTTGAACTATCCAATCAAATGAAGTGAAATAAATTTCTAAATTCGTTTAAAATCATGTAGATTCATAATATGCAAAAATATTTCAAAATGAACTTTGTTTGAATTTCAGGTTTAAATTTAAAGAAAGAATTTGAAATATGTTGTGAATAGAATTTCAGCAATTCAATTTCAAATTAAATGAAATAAATTTTATTAGATTCCATGCTCTGCTAGGAACCTGATTATGCAAAAATACTTAGGGTGTACCATGGAAAATCATTAAAGTATAATATAGGGTAAGAAAGTAGCTCCATAATAGCAATTTAAATAATTTCAGAATATAGAAATTGGAAATCCAGAATAGTAAAACCTGTAAAAATGGTCTCTGAAAATTATAAATAAAATGAAAATGAATTATTCAAGAAAATAAGATTGGTTAATATTAGAACCTAATCAGAAAATAAGCATGGAACTTGTAAATCGATGAACAACAAATATGTTGATTCAAACAGTTGATTTTATTTGGTTCTTATGTCTGATCCTTTCATTTTATTGGGATTGCCATGTTATTATTATTCGACGTGTAGCACCCGACGAAACCGGTGAGTTCGACGATCAGGAGTTTGACGTCGAAGATCATCAACAAGGCAAGCACCCCCTTTGACCATATTGATCCCAGTTTTATAAATGTTTTCATTAAATGTTTTACTTCATACTTTATTTTACTAAAGTCTGCTATATTATGGGTATTGGTAATTTTACCTGTAGACTTATGGAACTTCCTTGATAAGTATGAAATTGTGAACCTTGATAACCATAGAATAGCATAGACATTATTTAATGTCAATTTGGGTTAATCACACTTAGTGACATGCTTAGCCATGCTAAAAGCAAAATAAAATCTTGATACGATTAAAAATGTTGGATATGACAACTTAATGGGTATGACCTTTCTGGTTGGTATTTTAATCAAAAATGAAAATAAAACTATGATTTTGATGCGGGCAATTATTGGCAATAGCCGGGTGTACAAGGGACTTGTACGTAGTGTAAGTGGAGATTATTGCCCGTATCGGATTAAGGACCGAACTACGTGTTCGTTAAACCCAAGAATTTATCGTACAACCACAAGTCTTTGGTATGGGACAGCTCTAACTGATTAAGTTGCTTAAAACTAGCTTTGCACATTGGTAGGCGAGTAGTACGAGCCTCTTGATGATTGGTTGCTCGTAGGCGCCTACACCGAGGTGTTGGGAGTCACGTTTGCTAGTACAACAGTGAATGCCATACTATGGACATGCTTAATCATTATTGTGCGATGGTGTGCAAACATAAATACCATAGTACGGGTTTGATGTCACTGGTGGTGCAAAGTTAGGGTTAAACAATGTAGCGGTTTAGTTATGATCTCCTTGCCGACACACCAAAGGAAGTGTGTTCTTGGCACGGCAAAAGAGGTTGATCATTACTTGTGGGTAAAGCTGTACAACTCTGCAGAGTGTCAAACTTTTCAAAAGCCGTTCCGCGGTTATGGGAATCTTAGTGCTTGACACTAGTTAACTATTTTATATTTTCATAAAACTCGGATTTCTACACGACTGGTAGGAATGGTCACTTAGCAATTTCTTTGTGACGGTAGAAATGATTCTTGAAATGGTTATGATACCGGTATTTGATATTTACTTATGCTTACATTGATTACTTTCGATATTAAGCGCTTTTACTTAAACTTCATTTTACGATCTATTATTCGTATTTACATTTCAATTTAGCTTTATGCAAAACAACCATGAGCTTTTCCTTGGAATGGCTGCATATATAATAGGTTTTGCAAAAGTCTTGCAGTGCGTAAGTACTCAACTTGCCCATGTTGATATTTTTAGGTGAAGAAAGCAGATTTCCGAGCGATACCTTTTATGGCGCAGAGATTCGGGATGTGAGCGATGAATTTTACTAAGGGTTCTCCTTGTCGGTTGCTGTGGGGATTTTGGGATAAAAGGCATACTACAAGATGAATGTCTCCTTTATTATGCTTTTACTTTTGGTATTGTAAGAATGTTATGTATTTGCTTTATTTGTAATAATAAAGTTGTGTATGATTGTGATATCAATTTGTATTTGTGCGTACTAGCCACCGATCATGGGACTAATCTTGTATGCACATGGTATCCATTTTCGATATTAATTTATCGAAAATGGGGCCTTAAGTTAGTATCGAGCCATCTTTGGTATGAAACCATAGATAGTTTGGGCGTAAATGAACTTAAAATTTGAAATTAGGATTCCAAAATTAAAATGATGAATTAGGTCATCTCTTCAATTTATTCCTTAAGTATATTCTTTTGGTTGTGCCAAATAAATATTAGTTATTAACTCTTTTACATTTTAAAATTTTTACGCTAGAATCTTTTCCTTCAATATTTTCTTATCTTCCATTTAATCGGGAATACTAATTCCTTGTTAAATGTGCGGATGGGAGGCTATGCGCCATGCTATATGTCTACTCAGAGGGAAAATTCCGGCATGATGGGATACCTTACTCGTCTGCTGGAATTTGCCCATTTTTCTGAGAATCCTAGATATATAGTATTCTATGCCCCTGTTAGTTCGATCTCGATGGAGTATATAGCAAGGGTAGATATCCCTTGAGTCGAGTATGGCGAAGGGATAGATCATTTGAGGGTCGAGATCTTCCATCACGATGGCCATGAACGAAGCGGCCTACAATGCAATTGTCAGGCTACGTCATGCATTACCTGAATTGGCAGTTGCATATAGGAGAATTCCTTCTCGGCCACCGGGTGGGGAAAATTGTTATATGGATTCCACTGGGTTATCAAATACTACTTTAAGAAACTTAGTGGAATTCATTAACGCCTCAGATCAGTATTGTCGGCAAGTAGTTTCTGAATATAAGGAAGCTAGGCGTAGGATAGCGTTCTTGGAAGAAGCTATTGCTCCTTGTCTAGCTAGAGGTTTGATACCGCGGTCGGTGTTGAGGCAAGCACCTCGAGTGCCCGTGGATGAAACCCGAGCACCGCCGAGGTATTGCCAGGCACGGATGTCAGTTGTAGGTAGTCGACCTCGTTTGCCTAGAATCCATGTAGATCCAGGCAGTGTTGTTTTGCGTCGTCCTCAGAGACCACAGGTATACCGTCGTCGAGGGACTTTTCCTTCCTCGGACACGGAGGGTTCTACCTGTAGGTCTTCAGTAGGTAGTGTGGATATGGAGTCAGTCGAGTGAGTCTTAGTTAGAAAATAAGAAATAACTTTTGGTTATTTTTCTTCCTAAACTACGTAAGTTAGACATCAGTTATGAATGTTAGTGGTTATGCCTTTTGCTTGTACATATTAAAAGTTGGAATAAAAGTTTTTGGTTGTGAATTTTATTGTGTGTTTATGGCTCCTACTCGTGAATATTTAACATTTCTGTTAATATTTTTACGATGTTGTGATCCTTGATAATAATAATTTATGAATAATAATAAAGCAGTCTATAAAAACTAAATGAATTAAAATCTTACCTATCACTCTCCTTCTATATGCCTTTCCAGATGCGGTCACGGATCTCTAAACGAGATAATGGAGGCGGAGGCAACTCTGAAAATCGACCTCAAGGGTGGCTTTAGCCACTCGGCTTTGCCAAATCAATTCATCCTTCGCCGAGCTTCTTCGTCGCGTCGACCCGCTCGCCGAGAATCTCGCCGCCGCCTCAAGCATCGATCCAGCCCAAGGGACTGCCCTCAAGAGCGATTACGGGACCGCCTCGATGGCTCAAGTTTTGGCGATGATCGAGCAAGGGCGGCAGACGAATACCCTCCTTCTTGGATTTGGTGCGAGAATACGGCTAATCTCGGTGCCGTGGATGCGGAGCGAAATGTCGAAGCTTATCGTCAATCCAAGTTGGGAGAGTTCTTAAAACCCGACCCGACTTTCTCTCTCGCTATTGACCCCTTAGAAGCAGATGAGTGGCTAAGACCAGTGGAAAGCAAATTGGCCATTGCTCAATGCAGTGATTATGAAAAAGTGCTTTATGCTTCATATCAGTTGCAAGGTGCAGCTGCTTCTTGGTGGGAAAATTTTCAATCTATTCAGCCCGAAGGCCAGCAAATTTCTTGGATATCTTTCAAGGAAGCTTTTAGAAGGACTCATATTCCTTCTAGTTTGGTTAATCTAAAGAAGCGGGAATTCTTGGATCTTCGTCAAGGAAATATGTCTGTAATGGAATATCTCCACCGCTTCAATTATCTTGCTCGGTATGCAACCTTGAAAGTGACGCCTGAAGCGAGAAGAATTGAGCGCTTCAGAGATAATCTAAATGATGAAGTGAAGCATATCTTGGCTATTCATGATTTCCATGATTTTCAAGTACTGGTGGATAAAGCTATTATAGCCGAACACAGTACCAAGAATATTATGGAGAATCGTAAGAGGAAATGGATGGCTCGCAAGTGCGTAAGTGCTAGCCCCGCAAGGCCGCGCATTGGTCAATCAACCAATGTACGACCTTACGCTGTTTTCGTGACAAGCGGCAAGGTCAACCTCCTCGACCTCGGCGACCTCACGCTAGGCGGTGGTACATCTGAAAGGAAGCTCTTTGGAATTCAAAATCAAGCAATGGATGTCACATGCTATCGGTGTAATGAGCGTGGTCATTTCGCTAATGCATGTCCAAAGAAGACTCAAGCTCCAAATCATCAGTCGGCTCAAGGTGTTCAGCGTCCCCCTGGAAGACCGCAAAGTACTGGAGGAACTCAAGCGATTAAACGATGTCGGTAAACCGAATTCAAGTAGCGGTCGCTTGCACCATGTGACCGCCGAGGAAGCCAGCGATGCCCCTGATGTCGTGTTGGGTATGTTCCCTGTTCATTCAGTATCTACCTTGGTATTGTTTGATTCTGGAGCATCGCATTCATTTATTTCAAAGAAGTTTGTCGATCAAAATGAAATCAAATCCGACCTACTCTCTACCAAAATGTTAATCTATTCCCCTGGATCAACCATGAAGTCAACAAAAATTTGTCCTAGTATCAGTATTGAAATAAATGGAATATTACTTCACACTGATCTCATCCTCATAGAAACTCCTGGTTTAGATGTGATCCTTGGCATGGACTGGTTATCCAAATATAAAGGATGCATAGACTGTGCTAATCGATCAATCTTTCTTGTTAACTCTGAAGGTGTCCTAGTAAATTTTTCTTCCATTCAAAATTCAGAAAGATCCCAATCCTTCCTTTGTTCAGCCATAACCAAAGAACTCAGCCAAATTCCTATAGTCTCTGAATATCCTGATGTATTTCCAGATGAGTTGCCTGGACTTCCTCCAGACAGAGATATGGAGTTTGTCATCAATATTGTTCCCGGAACCGCTCCCATTTCTAAGCGTCCCTATCGTATGCCCCCTCATGACTTGGTCGAATTGAAAAAGCAAATTAATGAGCAATTAAAGAAAGGGTTTATTCGACCTAGTTCTTCTCCGTGGGGTAGTCCAGTTCTTTTCGTTCCCAAAAAGGACGGTGGTACACGCATGTGTGTGGATTATCGAGCCTTAAATGATGTGACAATCAAAAATAAGTATCCTTTTCCTTGTATCGACGATCTGTTTGATCAATTGACTGGTGCTCAAGTCTTTTCAAAAATTGATTTGAGACATGGGTACTATCAATTGAAAATCAGACCCGAAGATATTCCAAAAACTGCTTTTACCACACGTTACGGATTGTATGAGTACACTGTGATGTCTTTCGGACTTACTAATGCTCCTGCCAGCTTTATGACCCTCATGAATAAAGTATTCATGGAGTACTTAGACAAGTTCGTCGTGGTTTTCATCGATGACATCCTTATCTATTCCAAATCTAAAGAAGATCATGCGCAGCATTTGCATATGGTGCTCGAGAAACTTCGCGAGCATAAGCTTTATGCCAAATTCGAGAAATGCGAATTCTGGCTAAAAGAAGTTGCTTTTCTCGGGCATATTCTATCCAATGGAGGCATATCTGTCGATCCCAGTAAAATCAAAGCAATCATGGATTGGGAATCCCCTCAATCTGTACCCAAAATTCGAAGTTTTCTCGGTTTAGCGGGATATTATCGCCGTTTCATCGAGAACTTTTCCAAAATAGCTCGACCCTTGACTCAGTTGTTAAAGAAAGAAAAGAAGTTCGATTGGACGCCAGAATGTGAAGAAAGCTTTCAAGAGCTCAAGAATCGGTTAACAAAACCCGATGCTAGTGTTACCCGACGTTCATAAGAGCTTTGATGTTTATTGTGATGCGTCTCGAAGCGGATTAGGGTGTGTTCTGATGCAAGAAGGCAAGGTTGTTGCTTATGCCTCTCGTCAGTTACGACCCCATGAGCTTAATTATCCAACTCATGATCTGGAGTTAGCTGCCGTAGTGCATGCTCTTAAAATTTGGCGTCATTACCTCATTGGTAATCGATGCAACATTTTTACAGATCATAAGAGTTTGAAATATTTCTTCACCCAGCCTGATTTAAATCTAAGACAACGGAGGTGGCTGGAGTTGATAAAAGACTACGACCTTAATATTCAATACCATCCCGGTAAAGCTAATGTCGTAGCTGATGCTCTTAGCAGAAAACTTCATTGTCTTTCTGTTTCCTATCATACCAACCAATCAGATCTCATCATTGAATTCCAAAAGCTTAATCTAGGAATTGTTGAAAAAGGATTTTTGGCGCTTTCAAGTGCAACCAACCTTAAAATCCCAAATTAAAGCTGCTCAACTCAAAGATGAATCTATCATAAAAATTCGTGAAGAGTTGAGAAATGGAGCTGAATCCGAATTCCATGAAAATTCAGATGAAGTGCTCATGTTCAAGAATCGAATCTATGTTCCCAATGACCTCGAGCTTAAAGATTTAATCCTTAAAGAAGCTCATGAGTCCCCTCTCTCAATCCATCCTGGAAGTACAAAAATGTACCAAGATCTCCGTCAGGAATATTGGTGGCTCGGTATGAAGAAAGATATTGCTGCATACGTTGCTATTTGCGATGTGTGTCAGCGTGTTAAAGCCGAGCATCAACGTCCTGCTGGACTTTTGCAACCTTTGAAGATTCCAGAATGGAAGTGGGATGATATCAGTATGGATTTCATCATTGGTCTGCCAAAGACTAGAAAAGGTCATGATTCTATCTGGGTTATCGTTGATCGGTTAACCAAGGTGGCGCATTTATCGATGAAAGTCACCAATCGAGGAGATGAGCTTGCGAACTCTATCTGAATAACATTGTGCGCTTGCATGGTGTTAGAAGACCATTGTTTGGATCGAGGATCTCAATTTACTTCTCGATTACGGGAAAGTTTGCACAATCTTCTACGGACTAAGTGAATTTGATCTGACTTATCACCCCAGACGGATGGGCAAGCGAAAGGATAAATCAAATTACGGAAGATTTGTTGAGAGCACTGTGTGCTATCATATGGCTCTAATTGGGAGAAAAGCTTGGCATTTCTTGAATTTTCTTACAACAACGATTTCAATCCGATCTTCAAATGTCTCCTTTTGAAGCCATATATGGAAGGAAATCACGAACTCCCTCTTTTGGTCCGAAGTTGGTGAAAGAAAATTCTTTGGTCGAGATCTTATTCAAGAAGCGCAAGAGCAAGTAGGCGTGATCGAAGCCGTCTAAAGAAGCGCAATCTCGTCAAAGAGTTACGCCGACAACCGTCGGCGTGAACTTAACCGAGATTGGCGATCATGTCTATTTGAAGGTTTCTCCTCTTCGTGGAGTTAAATCGTTTCCAAATTCGTGGCAAGTTAGCTCCACGATATATTGGACCTTTCGAATCCTCGAGAAGATGGGCGAGATGGCATATAAATTAGAGCGCCACCGAATCGGAGGTTCATAATGTCTTTCATGTGTCGCAACTCAAGAAATGTCTTCGTGTTCCTCCGAGTTGACCAACACGGAGAACATCGACCTTCAACGGACCTTTCATATCGAGAACATCCAATTCGTGTTACGGAAGAAGCGGAGCGTCGGACAAGGAACAAGACTATCAAAATGTTGAAGGTTCAATGGAGTCATCATACAGAAGACGAAGCAACGTGGGAACGTGAAGATCATCTCCGAAAGGAATTTCCTGATTTCTTCTAATCCTCGTCAAATCTCGAGGACGAAATTTTTGTAAGGGGGGTAGATTTGTAACAACCCAAAATTCAATAAAATCAGAAATATAATATTAAAAGTATCCATATGATTTATTGTTGTGTTTTCTGATTTTTCTTGAATTGAAGAAATTCTTTTGGCTTTGTTTCCTATTAAAAGAAATCCAAATCCTCAATATAGCAAAATGGTAAAAGACAAAAGGTAAAAACCTAAAGTCATTAAAATCCTTAAAAATCTAAGAATCATATTTGTGCCACTTGCTCTGTCCTGGAATTAATAAAATAAAATAAAATACAAAGATAATCATGAAGAGACAAGTGAAAATCTGAACCAAAAGATTTGTTCAGGATTTTTCTTACCTTAACTAGAGTTGAGTTTTTAACCATGCTGACATACTAACTTAACCCAACCCTGGTAAAAATATCATGAATTTATCTCTTCATTTAGGAATTTTAGAAATTCAAAACAGTCAATCTTAAAAGCTGGAAAATGCAGTGTCAGAATTATTAAAAATAAAATATCAAATATAAAATTATGAAAATTTTACAGAAAGTACAAAATATTATTATAAATCCTTTAAAAAAGTTTCATAAAATAATAAATTTATTTTATGCTTCGATTAAATGAAAAACAGAATCAGTAAAAACCTTTAATAGTGAATTGTCAGATTTTTAAAAATATTTTTCTTATCTAATTTATTTGAAAATTTTACTAGACCATATCATTTACCTTTCCAACCTTAGTAAAAAGTTTTGTAAAATTTTGATCTTATCTTCTAGCCTAAACTTCCGATTTTACCCTAAACTATCGAGTTGTCACGAGATTAAAACCTGTCTCGCCGACAAGTGGGCCGCTTTGGACAGCTGTCTCAACAGCCGACCACCTCTTCTCTCTCGACAGCCTGGCCCCACTTGTCAGCCCTTCTTCCCGTTCTTTCTCCGTTCTTTCCCCTTTCTCTCGCGTCTTCGCGTTCTCTCACCAGGAGCCGCCGCCTCTCCGTTTGTCGCCACCGCGCGCAACTCGCCACCCGAGGACGCTTGAAGACGTCGCCGCCACGCCGCATCCGCCTCGACCTCCGTGCTCTCCCTCCGCGCCCGAATGGTCGCGAAATCACCAGCGCAAAGCCGCTTTCTCTTACGCCTACACCTGTGCCAACCGCCTCTTTAGCCTATTTAAACCCGCCAAAGACATCGCTCGCTCTTGTACTTCCTCCAGAACCAACAAAACCGAGCCAAACCGCCTCGGCGCCGTCGATACCCTCTTCTTCCTCATCTCGGCCAAATACCCAAAGAGGGAATCGCTCAATCCAAACTATCCGCCGAACCATTGCTCAAATAAATTCACCCTAAGCACCGCACTAGCCCCTACTCTCTTCCATGACTTCAATTCTACCTCTTCTTCCCTGGCGAGCTTCCCCTCCGAGCTCCTCCTTCCATGCATGGCCGCACGGTGAGAGCTCTCCTCCATTACTCATTTTCTTGCGAACTCAAAAATGAGATCATTGTGGTCCTCGATGCTCTCTGCGGTGTCCCTTTTCCTCGGGAAGCCTTAGTTCGCCGTCTTGCCGGTGGCCGTGGGCTCCACTGCCCCTCTCCGGTGGCAGGTCGCCTCCGGCCACCCCTGGCCGAAGAGCCACCACCAATAGATGCGCACGGACCCACTGAGCAAGAATCCGGAACCCATTCCACCCCTCCGGCCGTGCTTCGCCGCCGGCGAGCCGCGCAAACCGTGTCCTATCTCGGGTCACTGACAGTCGGGTCCACCCCGTCAGTCGCTTGCGAGCGTTGAGTCGCTGCCACATGGGCCCCGTGATCGACCTCGCGTGTCATTGGTCGGTCAATGGCCACGCGTCGACCACTCTGCGCGCTTGACCATTGCCGGATGGGCCCGACATGTCAGTGCCTCGGTCCGACGCAGCGCAAAAACGGAAAGCGCGTTTTCACAGTGAAGGCGTACTTTCCCTTTTTGGCAAAATGTTGATTTTCTGTATTTTCAAAACCGAATGCATTCAAACTTGAATATCTTTTGAACTATCCAATCAAATGAAGTGAAATAAATTTCTAAATTCGTTTAAAATCATGTAGATTCATAATATGCAAAAATATTTCAAAATGAACTTTGTTTGAATTTCAGGTTTAAATTTAAAGAAAGAATTTGAAATATGTTGTGAATAGAATTTCAGCAATTCAATTTCAAATTAAATGAAATAAATTTTATTAGATTCCATGCTCTGCTAGGAACCTGATTATGCAAAAATACTTAGGGTGTACCATGGAAAATCATTAAAGTATAATATAGGGTAAGAAAGTAGCTCCATAATAGCAATTTAAATAATTTCAGAATATAGAAATTGGAAATCCAGAATAGTAAAACCTGTAAAAATGGTCTCTGAAAATTATAAATAAAATGAAAATGAATTATTCAAGAAAATAAGATTGGTTAATATTAGAACCTAATCAGAAAATAAGCATGGAACTTGTAAATCGATGAACAACAAATATGTTGATTCAAACAGTTGATTTTATTTGGTTCTTATGTCTGATCCTTTCATTTTATTGGGATTGCCATGTTATTATTATTCGACGTGTAGCACCGAGCGAAGCCGGTGAGTTCGACGATCGGGAGTTTGGCGTCGAAGATCATCAACAAGGCAAGCACCCCTTTGACCATATTGATCCGAGTTTATAAATGTTTTCATTAAATGTTTTACTTCATACTTTATTTTACTAAAGTCCGCTATATTATGGGTATTGGTAATTTTACCTGTAGACTTATGGAACTTCCTTGATAAGTATGAAATTGTGAACCTTGATAACCATAGAATAGCATAGACATTATTTAATGTCAATTTGGGTTAATCACACTTAGTGACATGCTTAGCCATGCTAAAAGCAAAATAAAATCTTGATACGATTAAAAATGTTGGATATGACAACTTAATGGGTATGACCTTTCTGGTTGGTATTTTAATCAAAAATGAAAATAAAACTATGATTTTGATGCGGGCAATTATTGGCAATAGCCGGGTGTACAAGGGACTTGTGCGTAGTGTAAGTGGAGATTATTGCCGTGTCGGATTAAGGACCGAACTACGTGTTCGTTAAACCCAAGAATTTATCGTACAACCACAAGTCTTTGGTATGGGACAGCTCTAACTGATTAAGTTGCTTAAAACTAGCTTTGCACATTGGTAGGCAAGTAGTACGAGCCTCTTGATGTTGGTTGCTCGTAGGGCGCCACACCGA
Organism: Otatea glauca; assembly: GCA_036346275.1. Taxonomy (NCBI): domain Eukaryota; kingdom Viridiplantae; phylum Streptophyta; class Magnoliopsida; order Poales; family Poaceae; genus Otatea; species Otatea glauca. Next base: position 217,333 of record JAYEVK010000246.1, read on the forward strand.
GGTGTTGGGAGTCACGTTTGCTAGTACAGCGGTGAATGCCATACTATGGACATGCTTAATCATTATTGTGCGATGTTGTGCAAACATAAATACCATAATACGGGTTTGATGTCACTGGTGGTGCAAAGTTAGGGTTAAACAATGTAACGGTTTAGTTATGATCTCCTTGCCGACACACCAAAGGAAGTGTGTTCTTGGCACGGCAAAGAGGTTGATCATTACTTGTGGGTAAAGTGTACAACTCTGCAGAGTGTCAAACTTTTCAAAAGCCGTTCCGCGGTTATGGGAATCTTAGTGCGCCAAACACTAGTTAAGCTTTTATATTTTCATAAAACTCGGATTTCTACAGGGTGGTAGGAATGGTTACTTGGCAATTTTCTTTGTGTGATGAAATGATTCTTGGAAATGGTTATGATACCCAGGTATTTGATATTTACTTATGCTTACATTCAGTTACTTTCAGTATTAAGCCGCTTTTACTTAAACTTCATTTTACGATCTATTATTCTGTATTTACATTTCAATTTAGCTTTATGCAAAACAACCATGAGCTTTTCCTTGGAATGGCCTGCATATATAATAGGTTTTGCAAAAGTCTTGCGAGTACGTAAGTACTCAACTTGCCCATGTTGATATTTTTAGGTGAAGAAACAGATTTCCCCGACGATACCTTTTATGACGCAGGATTCGGGGATGTGAACGATGAATTTTACTAAGGGTTCTCCTTGTCAGTTGCCTGTGGGGATTTTGGGATAAAAGGCATACTACAAGATGAATGTCTCCACTGTTATGCTTTTACTTTTGTTATTGTAAGAATGTTATGTATTTGCTTCCGCTGTAATAATAAAGTTGTGTATGACTGTGATATCAATTTGTATTTGTGCGTACTAGCCACTGATCATGGGACTAGTACTGTATGCACATGGTATCCATTTTCGATATTAATTTATCGAAAATGGGGGCCTTACAGTCCTTAATTGACTAGGCGAGCTTTCCACAACCCTCGTGCCTCATGCACTCACCTGTCAACTATTCTCGCCCGGTATAAACCATATTTTTAATTTTTAACTTAATACCACAAGTATCATAGAATTTCACATAAAATGATAAACCCTTTGGATATAATTTCATTTAGCTTAAACTCCCAATAGGTCCTAATCTCGGTTCTGAGCATGTATAAGCATATTTCTAATCATTTTTATATTTGTGTATATATCTTAGGGTTCAACGGAATAAGGTGGTCTTAATCAATTTGGAGATTAGCTATTTTAATTAAATATGGGACTGAAATTATGTTGCTAAAATTATGCATGCAATAATTTAAACTCAAAATATAATTTTAAAACTGAGATCAACATGTTCAAGGGTGTATAACTTGCCTTGGTCGTAGAGTAGCTGCTAGGGATCATTGGCCGCGAACTCCTCCAACTCTTCGAGATCTATACGCTAAAAACATCTAAATTCAAATAAATTCTAATAAAATATTAAACTAGCTGTTGGCGTCAAAAACTTGAAGTAGGATTTCTGACAGCAGCACACTAGACGAACACCTGGTTCAGAGCGTGCAAGTCGATTTGACCTGTAATCGACAAGGTAAAAATATGAAATTCACTCAAAGCCGATCGTAACGATTAATCGGCTTAGACTTAACCAGCTTGAAGCCGATTAAGATCAAAGTAACAGGGTAAGTCTAATTAGCCGATTAAGGCTAATCAGAGGATAAAGGCAGATCGATTATGAAGAAGGCGATGCGCAACAAAATCAAAACAAATCGAACCTGGGGCGTAATTTGAAGAAGATCAACAATCGGCAATGCACAACTTTATTGATCAAGATCGAATTACAAAGACTAAATTACAAGAGCTACTCCTAGTCGACGGAAAAGTAGATGAAAAATAGACGTGAATTGGTTGATTGGCTCTGGGCAGCTTTTCTGATCATCTCTCGACCTCTTTTATACCCATCGTCCGATAGAGTCCTGGTACGACACGTTAGGAATAGAATCCGTATCTGCCTCTATTTGAATGGTACTTTCCTTAACAACCTGTTTCGTTTCCAAATATCTTGATATGTTATCCCAATAGTATCTTGTTGATCTTGGACTGCCGATTTTGACCCTATCTGCCAAATTTTGGTGCAAACATATGCCCCATATTTTTGGGAGATAACATGTTATCTTCCAAAAATTTTCATCATCATCTTGAACATATATTTTCTTATCATAACCAAATTTTTAACTGCATCGAGTTAATTTGGCTCTCAGGTCGGTAATCGGCCAACTCGTATATTCATATTTGAGTTTTAGCCAATCAAGATCTAACCAGTACCTTGAACAAACCGATGCACATTACACGATCCCACGTTGATCCCTTACTAAATCGGCTATCTCTCGAGCTGATGGGTAGTATGATTTTCCAGACTAGATCGGCTTTGTCGAACAAAAATCATCGCCCGTATCCGTTTTTTTCTTCCTCCACTCTTTTCTTGCAATCTTAATCGGATGAAGCTCATTAAAAGTTTTATCCCTTCATTTTTCTTATTCAGCTTCCCTCATCTCTTGGGTCCTTAGCTGCTCAAGCCTTCTTCTTTGTGATCGGCTTAAACCTGGAGGACACCATCTCAGCTTTGGTTCGATCGACTTACATATTTTTCCTAACAGATCCATACTAGCCGCAGTGCTAGACCCTTCATCTTGGTCTTGTTTCTCACTTATGGTCGGCTTAGAAATTCTATCTTTAACCGACCATCGCTGCCTATCACCTTGACATGGGTAATACTGCATCGGACATGTGTTTGGTGATGGCAAAGCTAATCCCCTCTCCCAGCAAAATTGCCAAAAAGGGCACCGCTGGTGAGCTCTTTCAGGGCCGCTTGGCCGATATTCATTAACTAGCCGATGTGGAGGACTTTGTCGTGGCCTTTCATTCCTCCTTTCATATTTTGCTTGTAGTTGGGAAAAGTGGGCCGACTTACGTATCGAAACTACGAGTGGCAATGCTCTCTCAGCCTGATAACCCATTGGTGTGATTGTTTTAAAAAAATTTCCTTCACGGTCGGCTTTTATTTGTATAGAGCCAACAGTAATCATGAGTGTCTTATTGCCATCAGAATTTGATTGTAAATCGGCTTGACGCGCCATTTTTATAGCCGATGATATATGAATTTGATCCTTAAGCTCTGCATCTTGTGTCGGCTTTTCCTTCTTTTTAGAGCAATGGACCATGTTAATTGGAAAAAGATCAGCGTCCAGCTGCATCGTCTGCTCTTCTGCAAATTTTAGTTGGTCATCCTCTATAGCCGATTGTATCTTGTCTTTGTTATTTCTTGAATTCATCTTTGAAGCCCTTTTCATTGGAGAAACAACTTTCTTGGGCTGATACTCGCTGTAGGAGATGACTCAAATTGGTGAATTCCTGCTCGCCGAATTTTTCTCTTAATGGGGGTATCAACCCCTGGAAAGCTAAATCAGCCAACTGATTATCAGACAGGGTAACACTAAAACACCTATTTCTCACTTCCGTGAATCTCTTAACATAATCATTTACCGATTCCCCGGTCTTCTGTTGGACAGAACTTAGATCTGAAATCTTGAGTTCCAGACTGCCGGAGAAAAAGTACTCATGGAATCGGCTTTCCAAATCGTTCCAAAAATGAACTGAATTTGGAGGTAAACTGGTAAACCAAGTAAAAGCTGCCCCGGACAATGATAACGGGAACAATCTTATTTTCATCCCATCGGACTGAGCTGCTTCGCCGCATTGCGCGATAAAGCGTCCGATATGCTCTAGGGTAGTAATTGAGTTGTCACCAGAGAATTTCGCAAAATCTGGAACTTTAAAATTGTGGGGGTAAGGCATGCGATCTATGTAATCAGGATACGGCTTTCTATAGCCGATAACCTTTCCTTTTGGCTGTATGCCGAACTGATCCCTCAAGACAGCAGAGATTTGATCGGCCCAGTTCGCATTATCGGCCACTGGCATAGTGGGCCCTTGATAATGTTGGTCATAGTTGGCATTCTGCCCCCCGAGTGCGAACTCGGGTTGCCAATTAGGTTGAGCCGATGGCAGACGAGTGTATTGATCGTACCTATTATGTCTGACTTGGGGTTCTGGTACTGGGACAAAGGGTTCCAAATACGTTATTGTAACATCCCATAAAATTCAAAAATATGAAAAATAAAAAGTTTGAAATTTAAAAATGGAATTGAATGAAAATTTTTAATTGGAATTAATATTTTGATTTTAAACAATATCTTTCCCTCTCTTTTTGCAATCTAATCTTAAAAAAAGGGGATATTTCCTTCATTAAAACTATTTCTTTCAAGACAAACAAAATATGAAAATAAGTTTGAGATGTAACCTTAATTTGAAATCTAATTTCCTGAGTTTTCTTAATTATTGATTTTTCTTGAGTTTTGCTTTAAAAGAAAAGTCTAAAAAATTTAAATGGTAAAATGGTAAAAGTAAAAAGATAAAAATCCAAAACCAATAAAATTTGTAAAAATCTTAGATAAATCCCAGATCCATCCAGTATCCTGATTATGCAACTTGCACTGATCTGTATCAATAAAATATTAAAAGAATAAAAGTAATAATGAGGAGATAACCCAAATCTGAACCTACAAGATTTCTTCAGAAGCTATCTTAACTTAACCTGAGTTAATGTTTTAACCATGCCAACATGCTTGTCTTATCTATGTCTGGTAAAAATATCAAGAGTTTATCCCATCATTTAATAATTTTAAAAATTCAGAAAATAGAGAGATTCAAAAACTGAAAATAGTAATGTCAGAATTATTAAACTTAAAATATAAAATATAAAATTCTGAAAATTTTATATCATGTTTTTAATGCCATTCCAGATCTACATAAAAAGTTTCATAAAATAATAAATATATTGAGTCTTAAATTAAATAAAATTTAGAATCAACAGAAAATAACAACTATGCATTATCAGATTTTTATCAATATTTTTACTAAGAAGTTTTATCTGAAAATTTTTATGGACTCTCATCTTTTCCTTTCAGACCTAAATAAAAATATTTACAAAATCTTGAGTCGGTTTAATCATCGAATTCGCTGTATTTCTCCCGTGCTGTCCAGAACCTAGCCGACCTTTCCTCCCTTCGGTCGCTGCCATGTGGGCCCGGCGATCCCAGCTGTGCAATTGCCGACTTCCTCTTTGCCGCCCTGCCAGAACCCTCTTCTTCCTTCTCCTCTCTTCTTCACTTCTACCTGCCACCTCTTTTCTCTGTCACGGCAAATCAATTCTCCTGCCATTCTTGTCGTGGCAAAGATTCGGCACAACCAGGGTAGCAGCTTGCGGCACCAATCTGGCCATCCCTGCCTCGCAAGCCTGATACTCCTTCTCTCACCCGAGCCAACCAAAGCCAGTGCCGCCGCCTCTGTTCTTTTCCTCTTCTCACCGCGATTCGTCGCCCAAAGCACCGGCCTGCCGCCCTGCCAGAGCCCTGTCTCGGCCGTCTTCTCATTTGAATTTTCACTGACTCGGTCGAGAAGCCTCGCTCCGCCACCGCAACTCGAGATCACGTTCAAACCCGTGCCGATCCAACCTCACTGCCTTATATAAAAGGGGTCTCAACCTTCCGCTGGTACCCCGCCCCTTTCCCTTCAGCTTGCCACTGCCAAGACGCCGTGCGAAACCGCCCTTTCTTCTCTGACTCCGGCGAAAGCAGAAGAAGGGGAAAACCTCAATTAGCTATTCCGGTGAACCCCATCACGAATGGTTTAAACCGGAGCTCTCTCATAGCACCCAGTCCTCATCTCCGACATTAATTGAAGCTCATCTTCTGCGTCGAGTGCCTGCGCATTACTCCTCTCCGCCGGTGCCCCTGCGGTGAGAACTCTTTTTCTTCTATTCATTCTTTTGGAAAAGTAGCAAAACTGACTCTATATAACCCACTGATTCTTAACTCGGTGAAAATGAGCGGAGAAAACTCGAGTTCTTCCTTCGCCGCCGCCGGCCATGACCGCTGTTTTCCCCTTCATGGGGGCAGACCTGTTCCGGCCACCTCTAGCCGAATGGACTCCACCCCCATGTGCGCATAGACATGCTGGTGCTCATGGCGGAGCCGATTCGTCTCCTCCGGCGAAGCCTCGCCGCTGGCGAGCTCAAAACCAAAGTCGCCCTGTTTTGTCTCGCTGTCGGGTGGACCCCATGGTCAGTCTCTCGCTGCGCGCAGTCGCTGATCTCGCGGGCCCGCACGTCAGCCGCTCGCATCGCAGCCTCTCGTTGCCAAACCGGGCCCAGTCGTCAGCGCCTTAACTCAGTCGAGCCCAAAATTGGAAAGCGCATTCGGAGCCCGAAGGCGTATTTTCCCTTTATGGTAATATTCTATTTTCTTACTTTCCTAAACCGAATACATTCAAATGCTTATAAGTTTTGAACCATTAGTCCAAATGAGATGAAGTAAATTTATAAATTCATGATAAATCCTGTAGATTCATAATATGCAAAAATATCTTGGAAATGAACTATATTTAAATTTTAAATTCAGGTTAAAGAAAAGGATCAAAAGATTGCCATATGTAGAATTTCTGCAAATAAATTCCAATTTGAATGAAATCAATTTTGTTAGAAACCTTAATCCCTTAGGAACCTAAATATGAAATATTATTTATATTTTAACTTGATTTACATCATTTCCTAAAGTAAATTGCTTCTAATGTATTAAAGATTCAAATATGAATATCTTTTGCAAAAATGATTCAAATCATATCAAACCAGTTTCTATGTGTTTAGAAGTTAGTAATCTACTTAGATATACAAAAATATTTAGAATTGAAACTAGTTTGAATTAATTTGAGAATAGATTACTTTCCAATACATTTGAATCAAAATAAGTATAAACATGCAAATCCAAACAATGGTAAAATGATTCCTAGGACTTTAATAAAACCATAATACCCCTGTTATGCAAGAATACCTCATGTTTGTGCATATTTGAATTAAGTACATATTAAATCTTAATGTTTACTTATATGGAAAATATCTCGGATAAAAGCAAAATATTGCATAACCAATTTCAAAACACTCTTAGTGATGTCCCATGCTAATGCCAGAAAAATGGATAAATAATCTTATAAAGTGCAGTCGCAAATTAAGAATTTAAAACTGAACCTTTGTCGCATAAAGGTTAGAATCACTTAAGCATTTTCAGTAGCCTGTAAAACATCTCATCTTAATACAAATATTATGAAGATCAGTTTAGAAATAATATTTAAGATATGTACTACCATAATCTAGAAAAATATTTTATTTTCAACTTGCTTTGCATCTGAATCCTGCTAACCCAATACCCTTAAGTAATTTGGTTGTCATAACCCTTAATATCATATAAGCTTTTTCAACAATGAATATAATGTCTCGTCTAAACACTAAAATGTATGAAATCGGCTTAGAAATGTTCTTCAAAGTATAGACTATCGTATTCTTAAGAAATAATCTTATTTCATCATGTTTTACAAATAAATCCTATTAGCCAAATAACCTTAAGTAATATGTTTTATGGATTCGATTATATAAACAAGCAAACTCTGTAATAATGAACAAATATGTAATTAAGATATTTGTATCACCAGAACCTTCTTAAAAACCATAAATAAATTCAGTAACCTAGCTCAATAGATCTAACATATTCATAGTCGCTTCTTATGCAAAATCACTTAATGAATTATGTGCTATTCGCATAACCCTTTAATTTGTGTTTTAATTCTATTGATCCAAATAATTTTAGCATCTATAATTCGAAGTTGTAAATGCAATAATTCATAATTTTAGCCTCTTGAATTCGTAATTCAAGAATAGATGATCTATAAGAGAAACCATATTTGTTCATCATAAAAGTCATTAACAATATGAGTGTATAATTAACTAAATCGTGAAGTCTTGAAATCATAATTCCAACCCTAAAACCTTCCTGTTTTCTTAAATGAATCTTTATTTGATTTTCTGTCTGTTTTCTTTTTGCCCTTATTAAAGTTGAATATTTGATATATTTTCGATTTAACGACGTGTAGAATCCGACGTCGCTACTTTCGTCGTTGCCTCCGTCAGCCGTGGCTTCATCTCCGTCATAAGCAATAAATAAGCAAGGCAAGCACCCCCTTTGATCATATTGATCCCAGTTTTATGAATGTTTTCATTAAATGTTTTACTCTTTATTTTTAATAAAGTCTGCTATATTAAGGGTATTGGTAGTTGTACCTGTAGTTACATAGAACTTCCTTGATAAGTAAGAAATTGTGAACCTTGATAACCCTAGAATAGCGTAGACAATATTTGATGTCAATCTGGGTTACTCACACTTAGTGTCATGCTTAGCCATGCTTAATAAAGACAAGTTCATTGCAATTTAAAAATGTTGGATATGACATTTAAACGGGTATGACCTTTCTTTATGATTGGTATTTTGGTTGGAAAATGAAAATAAAACCATGGTTTAGATGCGGGCAATTATTGGCAATAGCCAGAAGTGCATGTCTTTGCACGTAGTGTAGGGCGGAGTTTATTGCCCGTGTCGAGTCAAGGACCGAGCTATGGGTTGTTTTCAGGCCAAGAATTATCGTACAACCACAAGTGCTGGTATGGGACAGCCTTAAACCGATTAAGTTATCTAGTTTAACTCTGCACTTTGGAAGGCTGGAGCAGTACGAGCTCTTTCTTAATGAATTGCTTGAAGGGACGTCCACACCGAGGTGATCATGGATCAAGCGTTCGATACACGGTGTACGCCGTACTGGGAAGTTCCATCATTTCTATGCTCTAAGTTCTTACGCCATAGTATGGGTTTTACGTTAGAGTGGTACAAAGTTAACCTAGGTAATGTAAAGGTTTTCGTCATGAACATTACGCCACTACGCCAAAGGTGCGTGAACTATGCGGCAAAAGGAAAAGGTCATGACTTGTGGGTAAAGATGTACACCTCTGCAGAGTGTAAAACTAATCGATTAGCCGTACCCGCAGTTATGGGAACTTGGTAAAGTCATCACATAGTTAGCTGTTTTTATTTTCAAAAAATCTGATTTCTACCGTATGTCGATAATTCCTACTGTATGTCAGTGGGAATGGTTGTGGATATGGTCAGGATACCCAGGTTCGTGATTTCACTTACTCGTACTCTACATACTGTTATTTCTGTATTAAATTGCTTTTTCTTAAATTCCGTTTGTAATCTAATATTCTGTATTTACATTTCAAATTGGCTTTATGCAAACTAACCATAGTAGCCTTTCCTTTGAAATGGCCTGCATATATATTATAGGTTTTGCAAAAGTCTTGCGGAGTACGAAAGTACTCACCCTTGCTTAACTGTTGTCTTTAGGTAAAGAATCAGATTAGCCCGATGAATCATATTTGTCCCAGGATTCGGGATATTGACGACGAAGCTTTTCTAGGGATTATGCCTTGTTAGTTGCCTGAGGGTTGGATGGACACACTACAAGAATCTTAATCCTTTCCGCTGCATTTCACTCTGTATTGTAAGATCTTATTGTATAAATTACTATTATCATTTGTAATAAAGAGTTTGGATGTGATATCAATTGTTGTAAATGTGCGTGCTAGCCACTGATCATGGGACTAGTACTGTATGCACATGAGATTTCCATTTTTGCATTTATGTAAAAATAGGGGTCATTATAGTTACTACCCTATGTGGACCTAGATTTCTAGGCAGGGTAGAATCATGTGGGTATCTCTCACACCCAATTGGCTGTGAAACCGAATGTGGAAAAGCATAGAACGGGGTCGATGGTGGCAAATTTGTTGATGCATCTATTTTGGCGGCGTCGGTGTAGGCATGGTGATGACTCACCCCACTTGGCCGAGGGTCTCTAGGCAATATGATGGTGGGTTGAGTAGGTATCATGATAGGGGGTGAGGTTATAGTCGATGGTTTAGGATCGGCTAATGTGCTCTGCGTGTTTTGAGCCACTGAAAAAACAGGGTAATTTGGCAGAGCTTGTAACGGGTCAAGCAGACTACCAGACGAGGCCAATTCCTGGGCTATAGTTTTAACACTATTTGCTATCATCGGCTTAAGCGTAGTGACAAGAGCCGATGATTGGTTAATTAAGGCGTGGCGCACAGACTGATTAATCATAGCCGATAATTCGGCTTGAGCAGGCACATATCGGATTATCGGTTCTGTGACACCTGCATCCCCAGGGCGTTGACCGTCGGCGGGGCGTTGACCGTCGGCAGGGCGGATTTTTGAGTGATGCCACGCCTAGTCTTCTGATAACAGCTTAGCATCATCTCTTCTAACGCTGTCTTCCGATCTTCAATATCTTTACGTTGTTCTGGCGTCAAATCGTCCTTTGTTGGGACGATTATAGCCTCTGCGTTGATATCGGATGACGGAATTGACTTCCCTGATGAAGACATTGGTCCCACCGGGCGTGCCAAGAGTGTGTTGGCGTCAAAAACTTGAAGTAGGGTTTCTGACAGCAGCACACTAGACGAACACCTGGTTCAGAGCGTGCCAGTCGATTTGACCTGTAATCGACACGGTAAAAATATGAAATTCACTTAAAGCCGATCGTGACGATTAATCGGCTTAGACTTAACCAGCTTGAAGCCGATTAAGATCAAAGTAACAGGGTAAGTCTAATTAGCCGATTATGGCTAATCAGAGGATAAAGGCATATCGATTCTGGAGAAGGCGATGCGCAACAAAATCAAAACAAATCGAACCTGGGGCGTAATTTGAAGAAGATCAACAATCGGCAATGCGCAACTTTATTGATCAAGATCGAATTACAAAGACTAAATTACAAGAGCTACTCCTAGTCGACCGAAAAGTAGATGAAAAGTAGACACGAATTGGTTGATTGGCTCTGGGCAACTTTTCTGATCACCTCTCGACCTCTTTTATACCCATCGTCCAATAGAGTCGTGGTACAACATGTTAGGAATAGAATCCGTATCGGCCTCTATTTGAATGGTGCTTTCCTTAACAACCTTTTTCATTTCCAAATATCTTCTGTTATCCCAATCGTATTTTGTTGATCTTAGACTGCCGATTTTGACCCTATCTGCCAAATTTTAGTGTAAACACTAGCATGAAAGTAAAGTTTAGAATTTTAGATGAATTTAGAAAGAAAAACAGAGTCAATCGGAGTTCGAACGGGCGAAAACGGGCTCCGGAAGTTTTAAAATCAAAGGAAAAAAGAGAAGTGTCACTTTAGCTTTTTACTGTATGGTTTCTTTACTGTTCAGGCGAAGATCATAATGCTGTTCTGAGTCGTGCGTACTGAAATCCGGCAAAATCCCGGTGATTGAGCGTTCCATGGTGCAAATTGTTGGAGGGGAAATTCTCATAGAGTTCTTACGCATCGTGGGACATGGTTTTTAACGAGGGAGGAGCTCCGTTGTGGCGGCGGTGGCCGGAAATATGGTTGGCGCCGTGGAGCTCACTTTTTTGCGAAATCAGGCGAAACGATGGCGAGGAAGCTCTTGGGAGGTGGAAAAATGGATTCATAACGGATCTAGGCACCCTGCGTTCCCATTTATAGCTCGATAGGAGGACCTGAGGGGGCGCAATCGTGGTGGAAACGGTAACGGCCGGTAATGAAGTTTTTGCGGGATTTAGGGGCAAATCGTGGGGGATTTAATCCGGAAACGGCTTTTGTAACGTGAGGGATACAATGAGGACTTGATTGCTCATTTATTTGGCAAGAAACGGCGCAAGAATCACTGAGATAACAGTCGACCCCTATCTCCTTACTTAATAAGACAATTTGTAACAACTAATGGCGCTGATTATTATGCGCTGATAAACCCCGCAATGCATGCGTTGCGTCCATTTCACTAAGAAAGCAACTAGGTGGCAATGTTTCCATCAGCTCTTTATGTGCCAAATATTTGTCATGTCATGCAAAGCTCGAAAGCTCATCCCATTAGTGTCGTCAACTGGTCCGATTCCAGGCCAAATGCCGTGTCTAGACGTCATAAGTTTCCTTGTCACTTTCGCTCCACTGTCCGTGATGCGGCTCTACACATCCACAACACGAGTACAACAACAATAAAAGCCTCAACGTCTGTCCGTGTATCTATCTTTATCGGCGCGTCTCCTCCGGCTTAATAGTCAAACAACTCTCGAGTGACATGAGTTCACAAAATTATTTAATTAGAACTCAATATTCCAAGTTAAGTGAACAAACAATTGATGTTCTTTTCACCTCTCACATCTAAAATACGGTCTAAGATACTTTTAGGGTCCATTAGGTTCAGTGTCATACTTTGCCACAAATTTAGGCAAACTTACACTTTTAAGAATAGTGTTTGGCTGCTTGCCGCACCACTTTGCCACAAATTTAGACGAGTTACACTTGCTATTTCACTGCTTGTCGGACTTCTAACGTATCACACTTCCTTTAGAAAAGTGTAATTTCTCGTACCATCTTGTCATTCCGAAAAGGCGAAACATTTTTTTCGCCACAAGAATAATAGTGCAAGTACGTGTTGGTACAGAAAAGTTATCTGGGACCGGATCCAGCAACTCCAGACAAGCAGCCTAGGGCAGCGAATTCGGAATTGATAGCTTGTGTAGACAACTATACTGCTGTTCATCCTAAGTACCCTTCTCTCCCCTAACCAATCGGTACAGTTGCCTGGCCCCTAATCTCCCATTCTGATCCCTCGCGCGCGCGCCTCCCACCCGTTAATGCCAAACCAACTCAGCGGAAAGAACGGCACACATCGCTAGTGGCCTGGACCTGTCTCTCAAGACGCAAATAATAATATATTACTATCATAGGCCTGGAAGATTTGCCGAGCAACCAAGCCGCCCACGTCATGGTTTTCCGGAAAAGTCCCCCGCAAAATCGAAAAATGCGAATAGGTCCTTTAGCCGGTTATTTTGCAAAAAAGACCCTATAGTTCTGCAAATTCAACTCGGTCGTCGGTTCTTTAAACCTGAAAGATTTAGAATTACGTTTAGGTCCGATTGTTTTGCGAAAAAATCCCGTGGTTCCGCAAAATCGCGATAGGTCATTTAATCTGTTATTTTGCAAAAAAGACCCTATAGTTTTGTAAATTCAACTTGGACGCCGGTTCTTTAAACCTGAAATATTTAGAATTACGTTTAGGTCTGGTTATTTTGTGAAACAATCCCGTGGTTCCGCAAAATCGACACGGGCGCGATCCTTTAAACCCGAAAGATTTAAAATTGCGTTATTTTGCAAAACAAAAATCGTGGTTCCGCAAATTTTACATGGGCGTCGGTTCTTTAATCCCAAAATATTTAAAATTATATTTAGATCCTTCTACCGTTTTTGCAATAAAAAAACTGGATTGAGATTTGCGCGGCGTGACGTAGCACGCAATGCTATCTAGTAATCAACCCATTGGAAAAGTAGGAGAGATAGGCATCGATCCATCGGTACGCTCCTACTAGTCACGGAGCCACTGCCGGACAGCGTGAGCAAACTCAGTTTATCAGCGATGAGCAGTAAAACTTTGTCTGTCTGAACACTGTCCAGCACCGTAAAGACGTTGCCTTTCCGAATAAATATCCAGCCTCCGCCGTTGCGTACCACTTACCAGCCTGTACCACCTATCCGCCATGTTGACGTGCACTGCGGCTGCGATCGGTCGATCGATAGACGTGACAGAGAAAGAAAATCGATGGGACGATGAAATGGACCACCTTTTGCACGTCTGATTGGGAGGCGATCCCCGTTTTTCTGCGCCACGTACGGTGGATCGGCGTTGTTTCCAACGCATGCGAAGACTTGGGACTCACTCCTCCGTCTCTGCTTGAACGGTGACGTGCCTAGCTAGTACGATCGGTATTAGTAGTCGAGACTCGAGAGGTTAATTAGGTTGGCAGCAGTAGTTGACGCGCGCGTGTGGACAAGGAGAAAGGGGTCGATTGGAGAAAAGGGTGATGTAACCGGCCAGGAAAATTTTATCGTATCGTTTTCGAGCGTAACTGGCTGCTAGTGCCAGTCGCTGTATCTTGTTTTTATTTCATTAGCCAGCGTCATTTAGGAGGTGGCTGCTTAGCTTGTAGATCACAAAAAAAAAAAGTTATATCGGCGAGCCGCGAAGAGTTCATCCGGCCTAATTTCTTTCCTAGTGGTTGGGATCCTGCGAATTCTGCCAAATGTGCTGTACATGTTGTGATAAAAAAGATATAAAGGAAAACAGTAAATATAATATAATATAATAAAATATGTAATATGTATTTTTCGCAAAGCAGACAATATGTATTATTAATCCATAATGTTCGGTTGGGCGTCAGGCTGGAAAGGTATGATCTGAATATTTCTATATTGCAAAGAGAAAAAAGAATAGTTTGATGCGTAAAATTTACTTTCTAGTGCTATGTTCTTTGTACAAGATGGTCCAAAATCCAAAAGAAAAAATGTATAATTATTCTAGAGCATATTAGGTTTATTCAGATATACCAAGTAAGCTCAAATTGAGACACTCTAAAAAATGTCACGCAATGTTATTGATGGTTTTCTATTTAAAAACAAAACTGGCATTCATTGATGGTTTTCATAATAAACTGAAGGTTGTACATCGACCACAACATGCTAATACTCTAGGTATGATTTTAATAGGATATTCCTATCTTGCAAAGGAAAGAAATAAACAAATTTTACTGTAAAAAGGCAGCTAAATCGATGATCATAATAGTTTGGTGCATAGAATTTGAATCGGCAATGCTACACTTTTAGCTTAGGTGGTCTAAAATGATGAAGTCCTGATGAAAAATTGTACAATCCAGAGCATAGCAGATATCCAGATCTACCAAGGAATCTTTAATTGAGATCACACTATGTCAGGCAACATTATTAGTGGTTCTCTTATGACAATATGTAGTGGAAGTTCTGGTATTTATATAGAGGAAGTATATGGTAAAAGTATACATATGGTGAAATCATGACAATAGTTAAACAGGGGCGTTGAATCAAATTTGAATAGTTCAGATCTAGATGGAATCCCACCTCCTTCACTAAAGGTGTGGATTTTTTGTAATTTTTCTAAGGGTTTATGTGTAAAACATATTTAAGTAAGGAGGTGGAATTTTACCTAAATCTGAACCATTCAAGTTCAATCAACATCCCTGATTACCTACTTTTATGATTTTACCATATATCTACTTTCACCGTATATTTCCCCATATACGGTTTTCACAGTAAATTGAACTTGGATCATCGACCGTGTGGACCTAACATTTTCCCCAAAACCTTTCGGAGAGCCCGCATCTTTGCCGTGGGCCCCACCTGGCTCCCATCTCCCGGTACGGATTCCTCAACTGCGCAAGGTGACCGGTCCACTCCACACGCCTGCACGCACATCACCATCACCTCCCCGTCTCATGGATCATGGTCATGGCATCATGGGAAAGGAATGATCGGGCCCTGGGCCCCACGCAGGAGCGGCGAAAAGGCGAAGAAAATGAAACCGAAAGCTACGCGACGTTCACTGTGCGTGTGAACGGGATCGGATCGGACTCACACACAACAGCCACTGGCCACCCATCGTGCGTGCCGCTGGAGTGACACCGGCCGCGGCGCCGGGCGAGCTGTAGCTTTCGCGGCGAGAGAGACGGGTGAAATAGGGAAACGGATCGCGTTTCTGTACCGGCGCCGGCGCGGCTCGTACCAAGTCTCGTTGTAGCGGAGCTTGCGTCTTGCATCCGTGCACGCAATTGTTGGGGCGTGAACGTCGTCGACGCAAGCAAATGTACCATCGGCTAGGCAATATGCTGTTAATATCTGGAAAGGGAGATTTAATCTGTGCATTTGTCAGCTGAACGTTTCACAGCAGTTTAATTTCTTGAAGACGGAGTGTGAACGAACCCCTGCCGTGCAAACATCTTCGAGAAAGAAAGAATCGACTAGTAAGACAAACTCAAGACTATTTAGACCGATTTATTCGTGAAATTGTTTTGGGGATTTAATTAGTTACCTCTCAGTGCGAGCCCTGCTGGCGCTGGCAACGTCGACCGCGGCGTCGGAAGGTCTGCACGTGGCCGGTCGTTGGATCGCGCAGACGCAATTATCTGCACGGCGAGGGCACCGGTGGCCGCTAGCCGCTGCCATGGACGAGAAATTAAAAGAGATTTTCTTTTTCCTCGCAGTTACGTAGGTCAGACGCAGCAGCAGCGAACGCGACAAAGTAACACCTCGCGTGACATGATCGGTAGCATGGACTGCCTAGCGGCTCAACTAATTATTATCGAGTCATAGTTGATATAAAATTAAATGATTATTTTAAATTCAAACTATGAAATCACCGTCAAGCCGAGCCTTATTAATATTTTTTCGTTCGAAATAAACTCATTTGTATTTCGAACATATTAAGCAAATACTGGTGTCACTACTACAGAACAGCACATCCTTGCCGGCACATCACTGCCGGTTAGGACAGAGCCGGCAGTGAGAACATATCACTGCCAGTTCGAAAGTTGAGCCGGCGGGGTGAACTTATCACTGCCGGTTCGTAGAAACAATCGGCAGTGATAAACTCATATCACTGCCGGTTTATATATAAAACCGGAAGTGATATATCATTGCCGGTTCTTGTTTTAACCGGCAGTGATAATGGGATTTCCACTGCCGATTTTAAACCAGAATCGGCAGTGATATTTATTTTCCCGCCTAATTTTATTTTCCCGTGCAATGCGAGCCTATCATCGCGGTTCTAGGCAGAACCGGCAGTGATAAGCCCTTTATATGCCTGCCATCCCTTCCCCCCGACCAATCGAGCGTAACAGAGAGGAGTCTCTGCTCCATTATTGTGTCTACTTGCTGCCGAAAATTGTACTAAAATTCATATCTACATATTTTCAAGGTTAGTAATTTTAATAACAATATATTTGTAGTTGGATTTTATTTTGTAGATTGTTTTAGATTTAGATCATTACAATTCTTATTCATTTCAGTGATTTAGTGGATTTTTGAATGGTGAAAATGGCTAGGTGAATTTTGCAATAATGAAAATTGCAAGATACATTTGTAAATCGATATATTACCAAATATATTCTGTATTTTCATTTATATGCTTACTCTCGATAATTAAAGTCATTAAAAAATTGCAACATTAATATTATCAATTATAAAAGTAATTTAAAAATTGCTACCTAGATATTTTTAATATAATAAAAATATGTCCTAATTATTCACAACTATTTTCTATTTTGCAAATAAATAAATTTGCGGATGGATATTTACATAGTGAAAAAGGTTGATGTATCTTTGAAATTTTGGAAAAAAATGCTACATGGATATTTACATAATGAAAAAGGTTGATGTATTTTAATATAGTCAAAATGTATCCTAACTATTTAAAATAATGTATTGTTTTGTAAATATTTAAAAATTGGAAGATGGATATTTACATAATGAAAAAAGATTGATGTATTTTGATATAGTAAAAATATATCCTAAGTATTTACAATTATTTTCATTTTATAAAATAATAAAAAATGTTACATTGATATTTACATAATGAAAAAGGTTGATGTATTTGAACATAGTCAAAATATATCGTAACTATTTACAATTATTTATTATTTTGTAAATATTTAAAATTGGAAGATGTATATTTACATAATGAAAAAGATTGATGTATTTTGATATAGTAGAAATATATCCTAAGTATTTTTTCATTTTATAAAATAATAAAAATTGCTAGATGGAAATTTACATAATGAAAAAAGGTTGATATATTTTAACATATTCAAAATTGCTACATGGATATTTAAATCTTATCATTTACAATTATATTGTTATTTGCAATTATATGCTTATGTGATGTTTGTTTTAATTAATTATAGATGGACCGAAGGTGGATGTATGACATGCACCGTTGCGACACGAGTTCTTTAATGGTGTGACATGTTTTGTAAACGCTTTCGCGCGCACAAGTCGAAGAATCTGTTGAACTATATGTGTTGTTCATGCGTTGATTGCAAAAGCGAAGTTGTTTTCTACCATAGAGTCGATCGTGCACACTTACTTGAAGGGATTTCAAGGTGGCTATACCGTTGGACCGAGCATGGTGAAGATGAGATTGTGCATGAAGGGCAACATATTGGTGAACATGGCGGAGACAACGATATGGCGGTGGTCGAAGATACGTTTGTCGATAGCCACGGCGGCGACACGGATCAAATGTTGCGTGATGGGGAAGGGGACTTCACGAGTAAACGAGAGTTTCAAAAGTTCTAGCGTATGGTAGAGGACTCCACAACACCATTGTACCCTGGCTGCAAAGAGGAGCAAAAAAAAACTGCATACCGTGCTTACACTACTGCAGTTGAAGGCAAGCAATGGTTGGTCCGATAAGAGCTTCACTGAGCTCTTATGTGTCTTGGGGGACTTGCTTCCAGAGGGTAACGTGTTGCCTACAACTACGTACCAGCCAAGCGGGTTGTCTGCCCGTTGGGACTGGAAGTACAAAAAATACACGCATGTCCAAACGATTGCATGTTGTATCGCAATGAGTTTGCACACTTGGATGCCTGTGCTGTTTGCAAAGCAAAGCGGTATAAGGGCAACGATGATATCCATAACAACGATATCGAGGTGGAGCATAAGAAGAAGAGATCCCTCCGTAAGGTGGTGTGGTATTTTCCTATAATCCTCCGTCTGAAGCGATTGTTTGCGAACAAAAGACATGCCCAATTGCTACGATGGCACGCCGAAGAGCGTAAGAAGGATGGAATGCTTAGGCACCCTGCTGATTCTGTGCAATGGAGGAACATCGACAGAAAATATAAGAATCACTATGCATATGATGTGAGGAATATAAGGTTCGGGTTAAGTACGGATGGGATGAATCCTTTCGGCAACATGAGTAGCCATCACAGTACTTGGCCGGTGACTCTATGTATTTACAACCTTCCTCCTTGGCTTTGTATGAAGCGAAAGTACATTATGATGCCACTACTGATCCAAGGGCCCAGGCAACCTGGCAACGATATCGATGTGTACCTCAAACCATTGGTTGGAGATCTTCTAATACTGTGGAACAATGGAGTACGGGTATGAGATGAGTACAAAAGAGAGAACTTTATCCTACGCGCATTGTTGTTCGTAACCATTAATGATTACCCTGCCCTTGGTAACTTTGTCGGATGACGACAAAAGGGTTCAACGGATCGTCCGAGTGCTTGGATGATCTGACTAGCCGGTGGTGAAGAATTATCGAAAAATGACGTACATGCGACATCGTAGGTTCCTTCGCAAGGATCACCCATACCGTAATAATAAGAGAGCCTTTGACGGTACAAAGGAGACTGCCTTAGCTCCAAAAAATCGGACAGGGAAACAGATATTTGCGGCCGTAAAAGATCTTCATATTATTCACGGAAAGGGAGCCGGCAGTACATCTATGCCCAGTTCCCGTGACAAGGCTCCTTTGTGGAAAAAGAGATCAGTATTTTGGGTCCTACCGTACTGGCAACACTTGGAAGTTTGACACGCAATCAACGTCATGCACATAGAGAAGAACGTGTGCGACAGCTTGCTTGGTATCTTACTGGATATACTTGGCAAAACAAAAGATATCCTCCATGCACAGATGGACCTTGAAGATATGAAACTCAGGAAGGAGCTGCATCACGGAGACATGGATACAGGCAAAAAGTACCTACCCGCAGCCTGCTACACTCTGAGCAAGAAAGAAAAATTAGCGTGTGCGAATGCTTACACGGAGTGAAAGTTCCGTCTGGTTACTTTGCCAACATAAAGAGGCTAGTTCAATGAAAGACTTAAAATTAATTGGCATGAAGTCTCACGATTGCCACGTGATGATGACACAGATGCTTCCAATTTGTATGGACCCGAATCCACTGATTCGAACCCACTGTGTTTACCGCACTATTCCCAGGATCAACGCTAGTGCACATAGCTTAACATTGGTACATATCACATCATACTCAACGATAATAGAATAATAGTTCATTCATTGATATAACTAAAGGTATGATCTTATGACCAACTTACATTATTAAGCCACGCAGGGCAAGACTGAAAATATAACTAATGATTAAGCAGCGGAAAATAGAAAACGTAGATAGCTCATCAGTTCACCACAGTGCAACCGACAAGGCTCGGACCCTAATGACTCGTGTCTTCTGGACTTCATCTTCCAACACAGTGTAGATTCCTCAACTGTTGATTATTGTTGTTTGGCAAGGGTGAGTACTTAAAGCACTCAACAAGTTGTGCATGAATGCAATTCTATGTATCTATATGTAAGGCTTATTCCAATGGATAGGCTATCATGGCTATTTTGCAATAAGCGGCATTTATGAACAAATCTGATAAATAGATTGTAAAGAATGTAAAACAAATAACAATAGTAAATAAATTCAGGATTTCTCAAGTAAACCAAGTTTCCAATCCTAAGTCAAATTCCATCTTCCATATGGCATTCCGCCATCCCAACCATGTTCCCCACCATAACTCGGGAACTCACACCGACCACGATAGTACCAGAATTAAGACATTGCAATTTACTCAGCTAGGCTGGCCCATACCAGACATGTGGTTGCATGATTGACTCAGGTCAAAGGCTTGCAAGGTTAAGTCCTTAGTGTGATCAAGGCAAGACATCCACATACCCTCTGCCCATCGGGCCCCCCCTTGGCCTCCTCGCCCCTTGCCACTTGCCCCAATCTAAATTATCATCACCCAGTTGATTACCAAGCACCACGTGCCATCAACAATTCAACATCGTTGCGTGACATGACTCGCCACAGCAACTCAATCTCATCGTGTGATCCCACATGACACACAAGTTCATAACATTTTTCCATATTCTATTAATCAAGATTAATTATCAATGATTCTGACACATGTGATGGCGTGGCAAGGCTAAGCAACTAATACTGAACTAATCCTCCAATGTTGATTATAATTATTAACCAACTATATTTAACCAATCTAGGGTGACAATGGATCATAGCATACAATGACAAGGTAGGGTGTAGATCAATCTGGTATATTAGCTAAGCCCAATCTAATTTGAAACAATTGTATATTTGAAACATATGCAATAGGGTAAAACAAATATAGCAATTTTATAAATATGGGTTCAACATGATCAAAGCACAACTTGCCTTGGAATAGGTCCTGATCTGGTTCTGGAACTTGCTCTTGAGTTGCTTGATCTTCCTCCGAAGCGTCGCACAATTCAACGTCTACGCGTACCGAAGGAGAAAAGCAAATAAATACCAAAACAGAGAGCAATAGAACTCCAAAAATCAAATAAAATTCACCATTAAATAGATCTCAATTTTAAAATTTTTTAGAAATTTGAATCACTCAAATCCGAGGTAAATTGCAAAAGATATAGCCTTTTGAAGTTTGCAATAAATCTTGAAATCGGAAAATCGAAATTCGAATTAATGATTTATTTTAAAACGAAAACTGATTTATTGCGTCATCATGACGTCAGCATGACGCCAGCGCTAAACCGGACCAATCAGAAGCCGACGCGTGTCTTCGGCGTATGGACTGAGTCCACGACCCGCGCAAGCCCACGGTGGACTCGGCTCACGGCGCTTCGGGCCCTGCGCCTGACACGCGGCGCAATCTGGTTAGTCACTCGCGCGGTTCAATCTGGTCCGCAGAAACACGATCGGATGGCTAGTGATCTCGCACGACGCGGCAACGCATCAACCAACCGATCTAGATCTAACGGTCCGCAACGCTTCCGCGCCAAGACACGCGCAGACGATCTCACCTCTCCGCTACGGATCGGACGGCCGAAGCTTCCTGGCGCCGATGGTGGGCGGCGGTGCTTCTTCGCCGGGCTTGAGACGATGACCTTGATGGCGGCGTTCGGCGATTTAAACGGCGACACGGCTTCACCGGGTCCGACGCTGCCGAGGTATGGGATTTCCGATCCGAACGCAGACGGCTCGAACGGCGAATCAGCGGCGAAAATGATTAAGAACGCGGCGAAGGCAGCGACTCCGCGAGCTTTACGCGAGAATGGCGACGGCTCGGGGCTTCGGATTGCGGCGACGCGCGGCGCGAGGTGGAATTCAACGCCCGCGTCGGCGCCTTAAATAGCGGCACGGGGAGGCGTGCAAAGCACAGACTCCGAGGACGGCTCCGAGGCGGCGGCGGACTCCGGCGGTGACACGGAGAGGTGACGTGGCTGCATCCGACGCGTCCACGCAGCGCTCATCGAACGGCTCCGGACGATCGACGACGCGGCAAAGGCGCGGCCGTTGGATCTCGATCCAACGCTTGTCCGCGATGGATCCTAGGGTTTCAACAAGACGGCCGACTTGGGCGCCGAAGCGGACCTAGCGCCTGATATTGGGCTTCGCCCAATCTTTCAAAAGATTTTAAAACTTTAATAATTAAAATAATTCTAGAAATTCATTTAATTGGTTTTAGGCAAATAAAATAATCGGAAAAATCCAAGAAAAATCTCAAAATACTTTGAGACATTTTAAACTCAAATAAAATATTTTTGGCAAAACTTTATTTTAACTTTGCACAGATTTAAATAGATTTGAATAAAAGCAATAAACTTGAAATAAGAATTAATTCAAATAAATCGAGAAAAATCCAAATAAATTCAGAAAATCACAAATGCACATTTAAGCAATAAAAACTTAATTAAACCAAATTTTGGGATGTTACAAACCTCCCCCTTAATGTAATCTCGATCCCGAGATTCGTGGCTAACTAGAGAATAGGTTCTGGAATTCGACTTCAAATCTTCTTCTCGCTCCCAAGTGGCTTCACTTTGGAATGATTGCTCCATCGAACTCGCAAAGCGAATAGACTTGTTTCGGTCTTGCGTTCCATAACATCCAAAATTTCATTGGTTGCTCTTTGTAAGTCAAATCTTCTTGCACTCTATTGCATCTAACAGGGTTTGCTCGTTGGTACTCTGAGACACTTCTTAAAGCTGCGACACATGGAATACATCATGCACTCCCGCCAATGGTGAGGCAACTCTAAGCGATAAGCCACCTCTCCTCGACGGCTCGTAATCTTGAGCGGACCGACATATCTTGGCGCGAGCTTCCTTTAACGTGAAATCTTTAACTCCCTTAAGAGGGTAACCACGAGATACACATGATCTTACGGTTCAAACTCAAATCTCGACGACGGTTGTCTGCGTAGCTTTTCTGTCTTGGTGTGCTATCTTCAACCTCTCTCTGATCATTGCGACTTGACTTTCGGCTTCCTCGAGAATGTCTCGCCCGAAAACCAAACGTTCTCCTGTTTCGTTCCAATTCAATGGAGTACGACAAGCACGTCCATACAACGCCTCAAACGGTGACATCTGCAGGCTAGCTTGATAACTATTATTGTAACTAAATTCCGCATATGGCAAACACTTATCCCATGTCGCAGTATAAGCTAAAGCACAAGCTCTCAACATATCCTCTAAAATCTGATTTACTCTTTCAGTCTGACCATCTGTCTGCGGGTGATATGCTGTACTAAAATTCAGACGAGTTCCCATGGCTTCGTGCAACTTATTCCAGAATCTTGAGGTAAATTGGGTACCTCATGCGACACAATCTTCTTGGGCACTCCATGCAAACATACAATCTTTGACATGTACAACTCGCTAAGCGATCTCACGAGTAAGTGGTCTTTCTTGGGATAAAATGGGCGACCTTGGTTAGGCGATCCACAATTACCCAAATGGAATCGTAACCTCTCCGAGTTTTAGGTAAACCGGTGATAAAGTCCATTCCGATTTCCTCCCACTTCCATTCCGAATTTTCAACGATCGCAATGCAACCGGTGGTCTTTGATGCATAGCTTTACCCTCGACATCGTCGCATAAAGCAACATGCTCGGCCACTTCACGCTTCATGTTAGGCCACCAAAATCTCTCTTTCAAATCTTGGTACATCTTGGCACTTCTGGATGAATCAGTACTTAGAATCATGAGCCTCCTCAAGAATCAATTGCTTTAGTTCCTTTTATCCAAGCACACAAATTCGGCCTTTGAAGAACATGGTTCCTTGCTCGTCAGTGAAATCTACACTAAGCCTTCTTCCTTTTAACCTTGATCTTAGAAATTTTATCGTCATCCTTCGGCCTTCTCTAATCGACCTTCCGTTGGCTTTACTTCAAGTGCAGCTACCATTCCTTGAACGACTTCCAACCTTAGTTTCAAATTCCTTGCATAATTCGGTTGATCCTCCATTGTCAATGTTTTTGCGCTATGGCTCTTTCGACTCGAGCATCTGCTACCACATTGGCTTTTAGGGATGATAATGGATTCCCACATTATAATCCTTAATTAGCTCAAGCCATCTTCATTGTCTCATATTCAGATCCGCTTGAGTGAATATGTATTTTGTGCTCTTATGATCCGTATATACCTCACATCTATTTCCTATAAGATAATGGCGCCATATCTTTAAAGCATGCACTACGGCAGCTAATTCCAAATCATGCGTTGGGTAATTCACTTCATGTGGTCTTAACTGTCTCGACGCATAAGCAACAACTTTGCCTTCCTGCATTAACACGCACCCTAAGCCTTGCTTTGAAGCATCGCAATAAATATCAAATCCATTCTGCACATCTGGCAACACTAATACGGGGGCTGTTGTTAAACGCTTCTTTAATTCCATGAAACTTGTCTCGCACTCTGGCGTCCATGCAAACTTCTTTTCTTTCTTCAACAACTGCGTAAGAGGTTTAGCAATTGTCGAGAATCCTTCTATGAACCGACGGTAATATCCCGCCATTCCCAGAAAACTACGGATCTGGGTAACAGACTTCGGTTGCTCCCAATGCAACACTGCGTCCACTTTGCTTGGGTCCACTGCTACTCCTTTAGTAGTCATTACATGACCAAGAAATTCTACTTTCTCCTTCCAAAATTCACACTTGCTAAACTTAGCATACAGCTGATGCTCTTGCAGCCTCTCTAAAACCATTCTGAGATGTTCTGCATGCTCTTCCTCTGTCTTCGAGTAAACCAAGATATCGTCTATGAAGACTACAACAAACTTATCCAAATATTCCATGAAAACCTTATTCATCATGTTCATGAAATATTTGGGGCATTAGTCAATCCAAATGACATGATTGTGAACTCATAATGTCCATATCGCGAGAAAAGCAGTCTTAGGCACATCCTCCGCTCGGATCTTCAAGCGATGGTATCGAACGAAGATTTATCTTGAGAAAACTCAGCTCCTCTTAAGCGATCAAATAAGTCATCGATCACGGGCAGCGGATACTTATTCTTGATCGTTACTTCATTCGGCACGATAATCGATGCACATTCTAAGACTTCCGTCCTTTTTACGAACAAACAAAGCGGGGCTCCCATGGTGATGAACTTGGTCTAATGAAGCCTTTCTCTTGCAGTTCCTCAATCTGCTTCTTCATTTCCACTAACTCGTCGGTAGGCATCCGATATGGTCTTTTTGATATCGGTCTTTGTACCGGCGCTAACTCGATCACGAACTTCGATATCACGGTCGGTGGCAATCTGGCAAATCTTACGGAAACACATCCGGTATTCCACGCTCTTGGCACATCTTCCATCTTGATGGCTTTCACGCTGTTGACCATTAACTGCCCATCTCGAACTGCGGTCGCTTGAAACTCTACTTTCTTGCCACTAGGGCCTTCTAAAGTCACGGTCCTTCGGCCACAATCCAAAATTGCCTTATGCTTAGACAGCCAATCCATTCCAAGGATGACGTCTAGGGATTGTGCATCTATTAAGATAAGATTCGCGAGGAATTCTATCCCATCCATAAGCAACTTAGCTCCCAAACACCCAAGGCTAGATCTAAGCTCGGATCCCGGGCTTGGACTAAAACACACTTAAGATTCACCACTTTAAATCCATTCTTGGTTGCAAAACTTTGAGAAACAAGCGAATGCGAAGCTCGTAATCAAACAAAGCGTAGCAGTCTCGAGTTGACGAAACTTACCCAAGTCGACGTCGTAGCTTCACGAGCTCCATCTGCGGTGATGTGGTTGATCCTTCCAAGCACTGTTGATTGCGGGGTTGCTCCAGCTTGACCTGGCGCATGATTTCCTCCTGAGGCTGGTGCCTTGGCCGGTGTTGTTCCCAAGTTGAAACGAACTGGCGTGATGCCTCCCTTCTGTGGACACCTATTGGAAAAGTGCCCTGGCTCGTTGCAGGTATAGCATCTTTTCACGGCAGACTGTTGATTCCCTCCTGGCGCATTGTTGCCCTGTGCTGGGGTTTGAAAATTTTGATTGGCAGGGCGAGGTACAGGGGTTGATGTCTTGTTCACGGCCGGTGGTTGGAATCTAGCAAATTGTTGTGGTGACATCCTCAAACGTAGATGGTTTGGACGTCCACCCTGATTAGTCATTAAGCGCTTACGGTTTTCACCCAGCTCTTTGCGCTTATCTTCTAGGATCAAAGCTTTATTGACTAGTTCCTGAAAGTCTGGAAAATTGTGGGTGATCGGCCCCACTGCGATCTGAATTCAGTCCCTTCATGAAACGAGACTGCCTAGCTTTATCTATCGCTACGTCTTCAGGGGCATAGCGAGCTAACTGAGTAAATTTATTGGTGCTCGCCACCTTTGGTTGGCCTCCTTGTTTCAAAGCCCTGAACTCTTCCTTCTTAAGGTCCATCATTCCCTCCGGAACATGATACTGGCGGAAAGCATTAGTAAACTCCTCCCAGGTGATCTCTTGTGGGGCTCCATGAGCGGCACAGTAATTCTCCCACCATTCTGCGGCGGTTCCTTCCAACTGATGAGAGGCGTAGAGTACCTTCTCGTTTCCTTCACATTGCGTGATGTGCAGCTTCTTCTCAATAGTCCTAAGCCAGTCATCGGCTTCCAAAGGGTTCACATTTCCTGAAAAAGTTGGTGGCCTAGTCCTCATAAAATCTGATAGCTTTGAGTGAGGTCGGGGTCCACCATGGTTGTTCTGAGCTCTGAGGTTGTTGTTCTTTGGCGGTTGCGTTGGTCATCTCTTGCATCCTTTTGCATCATAGTCCGCATTAGTTAGTCTGCGGCAAGAAGCGCTCCCAGTTCGCATGTCCCTTGGCGGTGGTTGAGGGCTGCCTCTGTCGTTGGTGTTGTCGTTCTGGCGCAGTCCACTTCCTGAAGCTCCGTTGTTCCCTCGAGTATTCACCATCTGATGATTGCCTTTTAGGTTAGGGACGATAGAGGTAGCATAGATAAGAAGTAAGACTTTCTAAAGCGGGGAGATAGGTTATACCCAACTGAAATAATTCTTTATTATTCTTGGTATGGCTGCTTATTTAAGCCTACAAGCTTTGCAACACATACTGCACACTCAGCATTACAAAGAAGCAAACTAACACGAAACCTTAACGTCAACTAAAAAGGTAAAGACTAACTTAAAGACGCGACTCACACTCGAGTCTCAACACAGCTCCAAGGCTGACACACACTCATCCACCACCACGGTGAGGCGATCCGCGCATACACCGGCGGATGAGCGGGCATAGGAACGAACCTATCCTGGTGACCTACTACTGGGTCCTTTGCAACAACGGGGTCTGCACTCCCCTCTGGCTCCCACTTCACTCCTCTGGATCCTCCTCGGACTCCTCTGCTGGCTCCTGAACTTCTCGAGTCAAGCGCTCCAGCTCGTCCTCGACCGCCTCTAGGGCCTCTCCCAGCTCAGTGATCATCCCGATAGCTGAAGCACGGGTCACCTCAAGCTCCTGCTCTGCCACTCTGAGTGCCTCATACACAGTCTCCAGCTCCTGAGTAGTCTCTCTCATATGATCCTCCTGGGCAAGGGCGAACTCCGCAAGGTGTACCGCAGTGGCACACTCGTTCTCCACGATCCGTCGGCGTCGGCATGCTTGAGCGTGCGGGTGAAGGCGAACATCGAGTCGTGAAGCTCGTCGGCGTAGTCGCGGCGACACGGCGAAGAGCAAGTCGGGCAACCTCTGAATTGCAACCTCGTCACGAGAATCTTCGGCAAAGATGTTGATTGGCTGCTAGCTTCCTCGTTCTCCGGCGTAGATAATCGACTTGCAAATAAATCCCGGTGTACACCATTAAGCGACCAGTTGCCTCCTCGGTATAGCGGACGGTAGAAGCCTCCCAGCGTCTGAAGAACTCTCCACAGCTCCATGGCGTAGCCACCAGCTGACTCCTCGAAGGTCGGAACAATCGGCATCTGCTCCACAAGAACTTTGAATAAGAGCTCCACCCAAAACGGCCAGTAAAACGGTAAATTCAGCAAAGGCGAGAAGTAGAGAATGAGATGAGTCGAGAGTGTTTTATTAGTCAAATTTAGATTTTCTTTTAGAAAATAGTTTGGACACACACAAGACACCTCCATACTATCTAGGGCCAAGACCTACAGTCGGTATGCTCTGATACCACCTCTGTAAGGACCCGAATCCACTGATTCGAACCCTTTGTTTTACCGCACTATTCCGGGATCAACGCTAGTGCACACGACTTAACATTGGTACATATCACATCATACTCAGCGATAATAGAATAATAGTTCATTCATTGATATAACTAAAGGTATGATCTTATGACCAACTTACATTATTAAGCCACGCATGGCAAGACCGAAAATATAACTAATGATTAGCGGCGGAAAATAGAAAGCGTAGATAGCTCATCGAGTTCACCACAGCAACCGACAAGGCTCGGACCCTAATGACTCGTGTCTTCTGGACTTCATCTTCCAACACAGTGTAGATTCCTCAACTGTTGATTATTGTTGTTTGGCAAGGGTGAGTACTTAAAGCACTCAACAAGTTGTGCATGAATGCAATTCTATGTATCTATATGTAAGGCTTATTCCAATGGATAGGCTATCATGGCTATTTTGCAATAAGCAAGCATTTATGAACAAATCTGATAAATAGATTGTAAAGAATGTAAAACAAATAACAATAGTAAATAAATTCAGGATTTCTCAAGTAAACCAAGTTTCCAATCCTAAGTCAAATTCCATCTTCCATATGGCATTCCGCCATCCCAACCATGTTGTCCAATTAATTAAGCTAACCCTTAAGCGTAATTCCGAGCATTGCTCAATACATGCGAGCACGGCTATCCGAATAGTTTCACACTCTGCAGAGGTTATGCACTTTACCCACGTGATACAACCAAACACCACCAAGGCGAGTGATTATAACAAAGCCTTTACAATGCTCGCTTAACCCGATACTATCCGCTAAGGTTTCAACATTGGTGGATGGTTACCACATCCGGGGCCCCTCTTGCGCCATGTGAATTACACCATAACTCGGGAACTCACACCGACCACGATAGTACCAAAATTAAGACATTGCAATTTACTCGGCTAGGTGGCCCATACGGACATGTGGTTGCATGATTGACTCAGGTCAAAGGCTTGCAAGGTTAAGTCCTTAGTGTGATCAAGGCAAGACATCCACATACCCTCTGCCCATCGGGCCCCCCCTTGGCCTCCTCGCCCCTTGCCACTTGCCCCAATCTAAATTATCATCACCCAGTTGATTACCAAGCACCACGTGCCATCAACAATTCAACATCGTTGCGTGACATGACTCGCCACAGCAACTCAATCTCATCGTGTGATCCCACATGACACACAAGTTCATAACATTTTTCCATATTCTATTAATCAAGATTAATTATCAATGATTCTGACACATGTGATGACGTGGCAAGGCTAAGCAACTAATACGAACTAATCCTCCAATGTTGATTATAATTATTAACCAACTATATTTAACCAATCTAGGGTGACAATGGATCATAGCATACAATGACAAGGTAGGGTGTAGATCAATCTGGTATATTAGCTAAGCCCAATCTAATTTGAAACAATTGTATATTTGAAACATATGCAATAGGGTAAAACAAATATAGCAATTTTATAAATATGGGTTCAACATGATCAAAGCACAACTTGCCTTGGAATAGGTCCTGATCTGGTTCTGGAACTTGCTCTTGAGTTGCTTGATCTTCCTCCGAAGCGTCGCACAATTCAACGTCTACGCGTACCGAAGGAGAAAAGCAAATAAATACCAAAACAGAGAGCAATTAAACTCCAAAAATCAAATAAAATTCACCATTAAATAGATCTCAATTTTACAAATTTTTAGAAATTTGAATCACTCAAATCCGAGTTAAATTGCAAAAGATATAGCCTTTTGAAGTTTGCAATAAATACTGAAATCAGAAAATCAGAAATTCGGAATTAACAGATTTATTTTTAAAACGAAAACTTATTTATTGCGTCATCATGACGTCAGCATGACGCCAGCGCTGAACCGGACCAATCAGAAGCCGACGCGTGTCTTCGGCGTATGGACTGAGTCCACGACCCGCCCGACCACGGTGGACTCGGCTCCACGGCGCCGGGCCTGCGCGACCGACACGGCGCAATCGGATAGTCACTCGCGCGGTTCAATCGGTCGCGAAACACGATCGGATGGCTAGCGATCTCGCACGACGCGGCAACGCATCAACCAACCGATCTAGATCGACGGTCAACGCTTCCCACGCGACAAAGACACGCAGACGATCTCACCTCTCCGCTACGGATCGGACGGCCGAAGCTTCTGGCGCCGATGGTGGCACGGCGGTGCTTCGCCGGGCTTGAGGCGATGACCTCGGCGACGGCGTTCGGCGATTTAAACAGCGACACGGCTTCACGGGTCCGACGCGTCGGTATGGGATTTCCGATCCGAACGGCACGCTCGAACGGCGAAATCAGCGCGAAAAATGCAGGCGACCGCG
Organism: Otatea glauca; assembly: GCA_036346275.1. Lineage (NCBI taxonomy): Eukaryota > Viridiplantae > Streptophyta > Magnoliopsida > Poales > Poaceae > Otatea > Otatea glauca. The sequence continues at coordinate 248,051 of JAYEVK010000246.1, forward strand.
CGAAGGCTTGGCGACTCGGCGAGCTTCTACGCGAGAACGGCGACGGCTCGGGGCTTCGGGATTGCGGCAGACGCGCGGCGCGAGGTGAGGAATTCAACACCCGCGTCGGCGCCTTAAATAGTGGCACGGGGAGGCGTGCAAAGCCCGGACTCTGAGGACGCCTCCGAGGCGGCGGCGGACTCCGGCGGTGACACGGATAGGTGACGTGGCTGCATCCGACGCGTCCACGCGGCGCTCATCGAACGGCTCCGGATGATCGACGACGCGGCAAAGGCACAGCCGTTGGATCTCGATCCAACGGTTGTCCGCGATGGATCCTAGGGTTTCAGCGGCACGGGCCGACTTGGGCCGCCTGAAGCGGACCTCAGGCGCACAGTATTGGGCTTCGGCCCAATACTGTTCAAAAGAATTTTAAAACTTTAATAATTAAAATAATTCTAGAAATTCATTTAATTGGTTTTAGGCAAATAAAATAATCAGGAAAAATCCAAGAAAAATCTCAGAAATACTTTGAGACATTTTAAACTCAAATAAAATGTTTTTGGCAAAACTTTATTTTAACTTTGCACAGATTTAAATAGATTTGAATAAAAAGCAATAAACTTGAAATAAGAATTAATTCAAATAAATCCAGAAAAATCCAAATAAATTCCAGAAAATCACAAATGCACATTTAAGCAATAAAAACTTAATTAAACCAAATTTTGGGATGTTACACAATTGCAATTAGGGGTGTTCCGCCAGAGAAAGTCCGAGACCCAATTATAAAGTTGTGTTCATTTTTCAACGCGATTTCATAGAAGGCCATTGATCCATTGAAACTAGATAAGCTGCAGGAAGACGTGGTCCACACTCTCTGCAGGCTCGAGATGTGTTTCCCTCCATCTTTTTTTGATATTATGGTCCATCTGATTGTTCACATTGTGAAAGAGATACGGATTCTCGGTCCCGTGTTTCTACATCAGATGTATCCTTTTGAGAGGTTCATGGGGTTATAAAGAAATATGTTCGTAATCGACATCTGCCGAAAGGTTGCATTGCAGATGGTTGGAGAACCGAGGAGGTCATTGACTTCTGCGTCGATTATATGGATCTCAAACCGATTGGTGTGCCTACATCACGGCATGAGGGCAGGCTACAGGGCAAAGGGACATTGGCAGAAATCACTCGTACTAACAATCTAGCTTCATTCACACAAGCACATTTCGCAGTTTTTGGACAATCAGTTGTGGTGGCCCCGTATGTCAACATGCACAAGAGCATGCTATCCAGAACAAACCCAGCGAAATCAGAGGGTTGGATCGCGAGAGAGCATAGAGATAACTTCGACGATTGGTTGCGTAGGCACATGATGCATACGGAGACAGAGTGTGCTCAGTTGAAAGTGTTGGCTTAGGGACCGTCATCTACAATTCGCATATTCCAAGGGTACGACAAAAATGGTTTTACATTTTATAAAAGAGCACAAGATAAAAAGAGCATGAACCAAAACAGCGGTATCCGTACAGACGCCTATGACAGCAATGAAAATAGGCAAAGCTACTACGGATTCATAGAAGAGATTTGGGAGCTTGACTATGGACCTTTGAAGGTCCCTCTCTTTCGGTGCCAATGGGTCGCTTCCAGGGGGTGTTAACATCGACAAATACGGTATCACTACCGTGGACCTCAAACTCGTCGGATACAGGGAAGAGCCATTCGTATTTGCTAATTCTGTTACACAAATCTTCTTTGTAACTAACCCAGGTAACAAGGAACGCCACGTGGTTATTCAAGGAAAAAGAAGGATTGTGGGAGTTCAGAATGTTGTCGACGAGGAAGAATACAACCAGTTCGATGAGCTTCCTCCTTTCGGAGAGAACGTTGAACTAAGTCTCATGGAAGATAGTGAGGAAGCTACGTACGTACGCCATGATCATAACGAAGGTTGAATCGTAGCTTAGTTGTTCAAATTAAAGATGCTTTCTTTCGTACGAACAACATGTTTATTTTCTTTTGTGTAACAATTAATGTATTATATGA